>JASKDV010209852.1:0-10375 GCA_032466395.1 Aegires albopunctatus
GAGAGAGAGAGAGAGAGAGAGAGAGAGAGAGAGAGAGAGAGAGAGAGAGAGAGAGAGAGAGATAGAGAGAGAGAAAACATTAATGATGAAGAAGTTGAAATTGTTCATTGGCATATGTATGTAAAAAATAATAATTCTTATATAGTGCACATATACACAGCGCAGCCGTTATTTTCAAGCCGCTTTTCAATGACTGATATACTCCCATGACCAACACACAACACATAGGACAAGACTGGCAGCATGTTTGGCACAATTACAATTTTTTGACATGGACAACGTTGTCTTAACAGCCAGCTACTCATTCACACCTGAGTCGAGCGAGGTATATGTGACAAAGTGTCTTACCTAAGGACACATCGCCAATGACCAGTGGTTATCGAGAAAATGAATTTGTGTCTACCGGGATACGATCCCACCAAGTCACCCAGCCGACCGGTGGCGGTGAGTGGAGCCACTTGAGTTGCTCGTGTTCTAACTGTGTTAACCACTGGACCACTGACGCCCCCATGTACCGTGTACCGTGTACCGGTACATATATTGATAGTAACATAAACTTCACCTTCATACTTCTCTTGTCCTTGTGCAAAAGAAAAAACTTAAAAAATCGAATATATTTTTAGTAAGAAAACTTGGATATTTTGGTATTGACAACACCAATAAAATATGAACTACCGAAAGTGTGATATGATTTTGTCTTTTACATGTAGTATAGCATGGGTGGAAATAAGAAACAGCAAGAGAAGTGGGGAGAAGTGTGTGTGTGTGTGAGTGTGTGTGTGTGTATGTGTGTCTGTGTGAGAGAGAGAGAGTGTGTGTGTGTGTGTGTGTAGGGGGGGGGGGATGCATCTGGCAGCGATTATTATTATCGTTTGTTGATAACTAAGTTTTCTTGTTTTTGAAATGCCTGTAAATTTATAGATTGTTAATACAGTTTGTCATTGTTTCTACTACTAACCCAAATTATTATTTCCTTATCTTTTACTTTTATCTGTTGTGGTTTGGTTTTAGAAAGGAGTGAAACTACATTGTATTTTCAGTCACATAACCCAGTTTCATCAGCTCATCGATTGATCTGACATACTGACATAGAGAGCTTTCAAAAACTTTCTTCTCACTCATTGATCATACATACATAAAAGTACATTTGTAGCAATTGAATATCTCCACTCCTTTTAGAATAATCATCAGGTACAGAAGGGTAAGATATGCCATTATTAAGTGCCTATACATAATTTTCTGCTGCATTGTGTTTTAAGTTGAGAAAGTGAGTAAAAAAAATGGCTGAACTAGCAAGAATTTAAGTAATCATCATACATACTAAAATTATATCCATATTACTATACCCAATTAGATTATGCCAGGTTACAATATAGGCTTAGGCAGTTTCATCACAGTCCAGACAATGAGATCATGGTTTTGATTTGGAAGGAGCTTTTGGGAAAGGCTCGATCAACAAGGCAACATCTTAATGCAAGATAAAAAGATTGCATTGTCATTGACAGCCATTTATCGGGTATTACCTCATTGCATGCAACTGCAACATATAAAAAAATAAAAATAATTTAAAAAAAAGAGTCTAGGACGAGGATGTAATGCTAGAAGTTAGTAGAAGTAATACATGCTTTCATTTAGCTTCATCCATTGGAAAAAAACAACAACAATATATGTACGTCATGTACAAGCTTCAGTCTCACCAGGCCATATATTGAATTGATGTAATATTATTAATAAGTACCTTAATTTTAAAGAAATTTATTATGCTAGTCATGTAATCATAATCGATTATCAATGTATTATACAAATTTATAGATATTATTATATCATTAGTTTTGTCAATTGTGTGGTTGAGTCTGTTTTTTTGCCAAAGTCTTTGGTGAACTCGGGTTCAATTTCAATTAATTTGAATTGGTGGTATGCCAGTGGCAATGCAATGAACCACGGATAGCTCAGTAGGTTGCCGCGCTGGCCTTCGAAGTCAAAATGGTCGTGGGTTCACAAGAAGAAGAAGAAGAACCAGGCCATTGAGTAAGTTAGGCTGGCCCCGCGGAAAATTGCGACCTTTTCGCAATTTTGAGTTTGACCATTGCTAGCAATTCTATTGCAAATTTTGTTATTTTTAGTGATTTTAGTATCAACCAAGCAAGTGTATTTTCAATTTTATTGCAATTTCTGCTGTTTGAAAGATCTAAGCGTTGAATTGCAATTTTTGGACTTTTCAAATGAAATTTTCCGCAGGGTCAGGTTAGGTAGGCCTATGATGTGTATTTAGCTATATGAACTGATTTGATCTACACGCAGATATTTGTATGTCTAGTACCAACGTCTGTTACAAGAAGACTACACTACTATAAGTTTAAGTAATATTACTAATAATAGTACATGTATGCCTACTATTTCTTCCTCATAGACTATTAATATCGTCTCATGAAAAAACTGAGGGCTGATTCTACCTAACATTACATTCTTACAAGTCCTGTAATTTGTGCGAGGTTGGCCGTTACTCATTTTAATTCTGTTTGGAAAAGATTCTTTTACATGTAATACAAAGGCATATTTCCAAAACATTAACGATACCTCATCTAAAATAAAATAAAATAATAAAATAAAATAAAATACCACTTATTCATCCCCGAAGGGAAATTTGTCTTTTGGCATTTACCGTCACCGAGCGTCAGCCGTAAGAACAGCGCCGCAAACGTAGGCAATTTGTGAAAATAACCGTGCCCAAGAGTTAAACAGTGTCTCCAATGATATTCGAACTCGGAACCTTTCGCATGCGAGTCCAACGGCGTAACCGTTCTGCCACCGTGCCACTTCTACTTCTAGTCGACGTTCATCAAATCAACCTAAGATCAAGTATCTACATTAAGTCAAATTTTATATATAAATATCCAGGATCAATCCAACATACATGTACATTATATTCTCAAACTCATGTCCTGCATGAGATTCGAGATCCAGTATGCGATTATTGATTACAAACGTTTGATGCCACTACATTATAATTATTGAATTGGACTATAAAGTATAAAGAAATCTCTTATCAAGTATCAAGAAAGAACTACATGTATTTAAATATAAATTCAGAATCGATGTGAATGAAACCAATGTCTTTTAAATTCATTGACTTCCTTGGTCCTCATCGTCCAACGTCTTCACCTGTATCCAGTCAAATCTCATCTCTGTAATTTGTAATTATTACATCAGTTTATTCGTCTCCTGTGTTGGTGTCCTACTCCTACATATATCTATATTATCATCACATGAGAAACTACCTCTTGAGATGCTGTCGATGTGACAATACTTTTAATTTTAAGGGCAACAGTATTATCTACCAACAATGCTCTGATTGAAGGGCACAATTCAATGAGACCATAATCGTGAACACCAAAGATGTCTGATTACATTTACTGTACAGTAAGATTAACTGAGAGCAGCATCTTTTTTCTTGTTTTGTCAATATGCAAAGTGCAAAAAGGAAATGCTTATTAAAAAAAGTGTTGTGTTTTAAGCTCTCAACAGAGTTATGAAAGTAGCAAATGAAATGCCTGAGAATGGACCAAATGAATTAAATCTGTCTTATTATCTGGCTACCACTTTTGTATTGGATACTGATACTTATCCTTTGTACATGCATAAGGCATGATTTCGATTTTAAATTCTTTATATTATCAGTATCTTGAGTTGTGAAGTGAAAAGTATGGATTTTAATACCATGCTATCTGACAAGTCAATAAAGTACATGTAATTCAATTGAAAGGAATTAGGATTACTCATGAATAAGTCATAGTTCACTTTACGGCTAAATTATAAATTATAATTTATGCGTCATACCGTTTAAATTGTTTGGCATTTCATTTTAAAATGTTCTGCAACATGTGTTTAGAATAGTGATTACATATTATTTTTTATCTATGCATGGACCATGACATGTGGTGAACTGTAATTCTGAAGCTATCGTGTTGATGTTGAAGCTAGATGCAATATTGGTTAGTAATAGTACATGTAAATGATTTTGTCATTTTCCACAGTACAGTCCCATAATGTAGAAGAAACATAATATCTAACAAAAAACACAAAAAAAGATAAAATTTGTCATTTCATTTTTATTTCATTGGGTCAAGTATTAGTATTAGAGAATGATAGTGATGTTAATGTGACAAGATTGATATTTAATGATTACATACTCTATCCGAAGTCTGTTGGTTTATTATTATTATCTTCAATATAATAATGACAATAAAAACATATACAGTATACAGAATATCAATTTCAGCTCAATTTTTCTAAAAACAACAAAACTTGTCACCAGCAATACAACATTGTATTCATGATTTTGGAAGAATTCACAAAATTAAAAAAACAACAACTTTGTAAGCAGCCTAGATTTTTTTCAATATACGGTCTGGTTTCTCTAATCCAGACATTTTTCTTGTTATTTCTTAGTATTCCCTAATCCAGAAATTTCTGTAATCCGAACAAATTGCCAGGAACGGAGGTGTACGGATTAGAGAGACCAGTCTGTAACAAGCTGTGGGAGGGTGGGGAGAGGAAGGAAAGACAAAATATTCATGTAGGATAATATATGTCTACAATCATAAAGTGTCAATGGATCATGAAATACTATGATAATGGAAGTACATATTACATGAGACAATTCCAGGTACCGGTAAGTAATTTATCCCAGGCGTCATTAAGCTTTAAATCCATTATATTATCATATGAATGTTGGACAAGCAACATGCATTCATTACATTAGTGGTATTCTGAAATGTTCCTGGTATCATTTAGTTACATATCTAGAATTTAATCTACATTGTATTACTATTATCATCATATATTTATGCAATGTAAAATCAACATGCTTATTTACATTCATAACATCAATTTGACTAAAATGAAAAAAATTGAATCCTTGATGACTTGGAGATAGATACAAAACCATTGCTTGATCAAGAGACTATCATCCATGGATAATGTACTGCTAAAAATGATTTATGACGTCAATACTCCTCAACATTTCACAGTCCTATGGTGTTGACTACAAATTGTTCTGTATTTCATTGGATAAATACATTTGATATATAATATATCATATATACAGATAGGCCTTTATAAATATATACATGTACATATATCCCTGTGAAATGCATTCAATTCTAATTCTTCCCTTTGCGTTAGTGCACATGTTCAGCAGTTATAGGTTAAGACTGATTTAACTAGAACTAGAACTATAATTTCATTTTGATTTTTCTCTTGATTTTACTCCCCTTATCAAAACATTTAGGAGCTTGTTTATGGCCACAATGGACAGTTGCTTCTTCATTCAATTGTTCTTTATCTTCTATGATTATACCTGATATCATGCTGTTTATCCATATATAGTACTGTTCACCTTAGGTCCCTCCTTCTAACATCCCACCCCTTCCAGAATACCAAATTTTCCCTATCTCAATTATCCCCTCTAAGATCCCACCTTTTCCAGAATACCAAATTTTCCCTATCTCAATTATCCCCTCTAAGATCCCACCTTTTCCAGAATACCAAATTTTCCCCATCTCAATTATCCCTCTAAGATCCCACCTTTTCCAGAATACCAAATTTTCCCTATCTCAATTATCCCTCTAAGATCCCACCCCAATCTTTGGCAGTCCGCCTAACATCCCACCTTGGTAGGCAGGTGGGGGGAATTCTGGTCACGACTGAGTGTTTGAATTGTTCAATTTTCACAAACGGTCTATAAACATCGCAAATCTTATGGAAAGGTTTTGGCATTTGATAGAAACAAGCCACATGACTATCATATGCTCATTAATATTATATGTCTGTGCACTGGTCACAAGGAGACTGGGTGGCATCATCATGTCACCAAAACAAAAGCATACCGCACCCATCTTCATTAAGGCGTGAACTTGTGTCTTCCTTTATGCCATTAGCCAACATCCTCTCGATGAAATTAATTCTTGACGTAATGACCCCACGAGGAATGCCTGACGTTCAATGCATGATTGTCATTGGTTTTAACGACTTACACTAACTTAAAGGTGATTGACAGATTAAGATTTGATGATAGATTATGTCTGATGAGACCCACCTCCATTGACCAAGGAGTAGGGGAGGGCGGATGAAGGGGGAGGGAAAGAGTTTTGTAAATTGTTTGCGTCCCCCCCCCCCTACCCATCTCTCTTGCTCTCCCCTCTCTCCCAATTTTTTCCTCTACCTTCTACCTTTAGCTTCTGGCTTTAGGGGTCATGTATCAGTCACAAAATCAAAGGTGAAGGTGACACTGGTAGGTTTGTGTAAGTGAATTGGGGACAGCCAAGGAGTGAGTACAATACAAGGTGTTAGTGTAGTAAACTGAGACAGGATGGGGATGGTCGTTTTGGGGATGTGACATGAATAAAAGTTGTGTGTGCGAGTGAATGTATGGGGTGTATGCGTGTATGCAATAAAGAGAAAGAGAGTTATAAACATGAGGGTTAGTACCTTTTGGTGAAGAGGGTAGCCTTAAGCCACTAGTTTTGGCCTGCCTGATCTTGATTACATCCCCATTCCCAAGAAGCAAAATCAGTCATCTCAACCCCCTTTAACCCCCAAAGAAAGAAAATCCTAAACAAATAAAAGTAGATCAATGTGCAACATATTTCATGTGAATTGTTGAGTTTTTTTAGTAACCTGAGAAATGCTGTAATAGCTAATAAAAGTCAAACTATAGTAAACATGGACATACCCGTACATGGATTATTTCCCCTGCAGTTCGCCTGACATCCCACTTTTTCTATTTCCAGAGGGGTGGGATCTAAGGCGAACACTACTCTATTATCATTTCTTTCCAGGTTATAAGTTGTGTCTTATCAATGTTCACGATGAGCTGGTATTTTTTTAAGACTTTCTGAATATCTCCAAAACTGACAAGAAGATGTAATCCTATGAAGTTGACATCATCTGCATACATACAATTTCCCCAGGCAATTCCCTTTCAAGGTCAATCATAGGTAAAGGTATGAAATCAGTCCTGCTTTCCTTGCATAAATAGGTGATAAAGGGATTTGTCACAGGAAACAGTTTTGAAAAGTATTAAACATTCGCTACCCAGTAAAGATAACATACAAATCTCTGTATCTTAAAACCAACAAAAAGCCTCTATTCATTTAGTTATTTTTGTTGATATTGTAGTTGCTACTATTATCATTATTAATTTATTGTTATTTTAATACTAGTATTATATCATTATGTCTGCGTATTGAGAATTTCTATAGTAATATTAACATGGCAACATGCACATTATAATTATCTGCCATCATCATCATCTACATCCTGGAAAATAGTGGTGTCTTTTTGGATCTATACTCAGGAGAAATGAATGAAAACCAGCCAAAGCAATGGGAGCATACTTCAGAGCTTCTACTTCTAGAACTAAATTCAGAGGCAGACCACAAACACTCTCAGTCATAATCAATAGTGATCTCTCACAGTTCTAAAAACGATTTAGCCTCAAAACATAAAAGGATCTATTTAAGATCCATTGCCATGGACAGAGAAAAAATTGAACTCTTTCATCCAAAAACAATGAAACAAATAAGTCAAATCCCTGTACCTAAATTAAAATTTTAGTATATCACTAACTTTTTGAGATACTTTTTCAATGTCATAAAGTACAGCCACTGTCTGATCTTTGATATTTTTCTTTCCTTTGTTTGTTTCCTTGGTTCTTAGAATTATACCTTTGGCCATAATCATTATCATCTTGTCTGTGATACCCCCTTGAATGATTATCACAAAATTTATTTGAAGACGTACCCCCTCTTCTTTGATAAGCTTCGCCCTGGTTACTGTGATGGTCTGTGTAACGAATGTCTCTGTATCCCCTAGATTCATAACTTGAACTATGATTTGATGGTTGATATCCTCGTCTCCTCCCTTGATATTCCTCATCATGATTGTTCATTCCATTGATTCTATTTCCATAACGTCGATTTCGTTGATATCCTCTTTCTTGAAAACTGTGATCCCAATGTCCTGATTGAGATCGTCTGTCATTGTAATGTGTTTTCTGATTCTGTGAGGCATGACCCCCTCTGTGATATCCTCTATTGCCATAACCTGAATCCTGATGCTCTGAGACATATCTGCCACTAAAGTTTGTGTCATTATTATTCTGAGAAGAAATAGATCCCCAACTATGATGTTGTCCGGTGAATGGCATTGCTGAATGCTCTCCCATTCTGTGATCACTATCTCCTCTATGAGCTCCATCAACATTCCTTATATGTCCGGAGTTACCACTCCTCCACCCTGGGTGATCTTCACGATGATGCCGCCAGCGTGGTTTTTTATTCCCCCATTCTTCTGGCATATCCTGCCCTCCTCTCTCGGTCACTAGGGTAATTTCACCTCTGAGGAGCAGAGAAAATACAAGATTGCAAAAGAAAGCAATACATCCAAAGATCATTAATTTGAATGTCATCTCCTCTTCCCTGTTTTTTAACACTATTGATAGAAAAGCTAAAAAGAAAGAGCAAAGAAAGAAAGACAAGATTAAAAAATGCATAACAATTATAAATATTGTTGAGTGAAAAGATGAGCCTAGGTAACATCCACATAGAGCAAGTGTAGTGTTAAGAAATACACAGAAAAAGAAAAATTTAAAAATATTTGTCTATAGCCTATATTCTATTTAATATTAATATTTGAACTTTTAAAGACATATTTACTATTGCAAAATTGCTACAGTAGTACACGACTATAGCGGCACCCGCTACTACAGCGGGACCTTACCAGAGTCCCCTATTTTTATTATGTAAACCCTTTTACCTGTACTTGGATACAGCGGGGCAATGAAAGGCTCTAACTCGGATACAGTGGAAGAGGTCGAGCAAGCTCTAGGCCTAGTTTACTGTACTTGAGGGAATGGGGTTGGGGTGGGTGCCGTAGGCTGGCTCCAAACAGCAGTCAGCGGTGTGGCATTGTGATTGGCCAGTCCATTGATGAATGAGGTGAGGCAGGCATAAGAGAGAGATGGTACGGAGAGACGTGTTATAGGCTACGCAAGCCACACCAAAAGTGATGTGTCATAGGCCTAGCCTAGCCCAAACAATATACAAAGGGAAGAGCATGTAGTTGGTGATTCTGGTTCCCGATTCCTTGCGATCATTGATGCGCATGCCTCCACTTCACCAGTTCTACAGTGCCGGTACGATAGGCCTAGACAGCACAAGCAACAAGACCGAGGAAAATATGACTTCCATTGAAGAGAAAAGGAAATGCTTTTCCCTCGAATTAAAGGCTGAGATAATCAACGAAGTTGATAAGAAAGTAAAGTCTAAAGCATAATATATGCAGGGATCATGACATTTCCTCTCGAACTCTTTATACCACTTTGAGAGACAGGGAAGCCATTATGTCAGCTACCAGTAAAGGACAGTTCAAATCAGACAGAAAACGTCTCCAGACCACAGGACATGAAGAATTGAAAAAATTATGTGGGTTTAAAATTTTCCCCCCGATAATTCCCCTTTGCATGCCTATAACGGGAAATCACTTACAGCGGGATTTTTCTTCTGGAACCAAAAGTCCCGCTTTGGTCATGTACTACTGTATAAAACAATCTATACTTATTTTTAGAACCGTGTATATGTATATTAACAAATCTATCAATATATATACAATATTTACATATTGCCATTATCCATGAAAAAGAACATGAAAAATGTAATTCTTACGGGACTCTTGATTTAAGGTCTTGCAAGTAATTTTCCCTCTCCATTTCATGACCTCTAGCTTCACCAAACACTGAAAGTGAAATTGATATGAGAGATAAATCTCAAAAAGATAATCATGTTAACTCTCTTCGGACTGGACTGGTTTGGACATCACAATTTTGGGTGATGGTGAATTCGGCCTTCTTTAAAATATCACAAATATATCTAAAGATACCCAAACTCTCTCTCTCTCTCTCTCTCTCAAACACGTGCGGCCAACCTTTCTCCCCTAGGTACGCAAAATACAACAAACACCGCACACACCTGCAAATACAAGCCCAGCCCCCCACCCTCTTTCTCTCTCAAACACGTGCTGTCACCTATCCGTCCCTACTCGCAGATGACAAACGCACCCCTAACTTCGCACTTTTCTATTGTACTCGCCTCGCAATCTATCGTTTCCCTCTGTCACCTCCTGATCCTAATAATCTTCCCTTTTCACGAACACGTAGGCCTACGCAATCAAAACAAATTGTCCAACATTAGCGCATGGCTATCGGACAATGCCGAGGTGTGTTTTCTGCTAAGAAAAATTTGCGCTTGCCATTCACCCTTTAGTGGTGCCCGTCGACTATAATTTTTATATTTAATTGATTTGATTTTTATTTCTT
>JASKDV010209863.1:0-10374 GCA_032466395.1 Aegires albopunctatus
GAGAGAGAGAGAGAGAGAGAGAGAGAGACAGACAGACAGACAGACAGAGGGAGAGAGAGGGTAGGGGTGGGGGGGATGGAAAGGGAGTAGAGGTATACACATATAAATGTACAGGGTGGGCCACAAAAAAAAACAGCTCAGGACGTTGGCTTTTGTAACTGAAAAACCATAAATCAGACATAAATGAAATTTCACAATTATGCAAAATGGCAGCCATGCTCAGTCTTGTGCCAGTTCTCCATGTGCCATCGTTTTGGCAATAACACTATCCCCCTCTCACGATGATATAGCAGATTGTACCTCCTTAATGGTGATCTTTTGCCAGCACTGTTCTATATCTTTTTTTAGCTTATTTTCTTTACAAGGGGTGGGCCAATTTTTGTAAACTTTACCGACTAAGGAGTCCCAAATGGCATAATCCATGGCATTTTAGTCTGGTGACTGAGATGGTGGTTCATATTAAGAAAATACTATTTATTCTAGCCAATTTGGTCGACCACTCCCAAGTTCCTAGCAGCTGATCCAGTTTCTCGAATCATCTTGATCAACCGATTTACGGAGTTCTTATTCCACTTCTTAATTGGGAAGCCATGAACAATATTTGAAGCAACCCAACTTTTGTGTACAAATTATAATAGACTCTATGATGATTTTATTGTCTTGGCTAATGACTATTCTACAAAAGGCTTTATAGGCTTTATAGACAGGGATGGAACCAAGCTTCGAAGAAAAAAAAACCTGAACATTTTTTTTGCCTGTTTTACCAATGGACAGCATGTCCAATACCTTCAATTACGACATTGTAAGACTAATTTAAAACTTAAATACATTCGATCTACATGAAAAAAACGGAAATCCGGAAGAGGTTCCATCCTTGTATAGATCAATATCTAAGCATTATAAAAATTAATGTCTAGATATTTCAAGAACCACCCATAAAATTAAATCAAAAGGTAACGCAGCAGTCACGTAATGGAAAATTTTGATTTAAATTTGGTCGTAGAATAGGATTAGAAAACATTAAAAGCGTTATTTAATATTTGAGTGATATTATCATTAATGTAATTCTATCCACCATAGTGTGTCATCTGCTCTGGCTGGAAATAGAAACTAGTTGTGAATATTGAAATGTAATCGTAAAACCGTCAACGGCTGTTGAATTTATTCTGATTGATCACAACTGGGCAAAATCACATTTCGATATTTGCCACTTGGAACTGGTCTCAATTGTTTTTAAATTATGCATTTATTTCTGGATGGATTTTAATGAAATTTCATACGATAATGTAAAAATATTGATGCTAGATTTGTAAAAAATAATTTCTGTGAAATCAATAACCGAATAAAGGCAATATTGAAGATCAAAGTTCCTGTGCGTTTTGTTTTTTTGGCCCACCCAATATATATTTTGGGGGGGTTTCAATATTAAACCCATTACACTATATAATTAGTAATCTCTGGATTTTAAATGTTAGATCTTCAAGAACTGTCATGCCATGCTGGACAAAGGATATAAAAGTAATAATATTAACTATTTCTTTATCATTGTAATCTGCCAAATACAGATAATAACGATGTGAATATTCACTTACTATACAAATTGATAATGAGAACTTATGAACGTTTAAAAAAAAGTTATTTTTTTATTATTGAGACTTACTTTAGTATGTATCGTTCTCCAATCTATTATCAAAAATAAAATTAGCATCACTGGAATTAATCTTCGGTTCATCAACAATCATTTTAGTTTACCCACTTTATTTTTGATTCACAACCACTTATCAATATTCATAGTTAGGGTCAATATATAAATAACTTACCAAATTTTTTTCCCAAGCTTCATTGTTAAGAAGTAAACGAGCCTTAAAATCAGATTTCAGTTTCTCTTTGGCTGTCTTTTCAACGTGTATTTTCCAGGCTTTATCTTGTACCTAATGGAAGTAATATTTGCTCATTGAATTTATTTAAAAAATCAATTTTAAGGCACTTAAGACATCAACACACTTGACATTTATCACACCAACTCTGAATCAATTTCACAGTTCAAGACTACCCCAAAAAAAAAGTGAAGATCAACCTTACTCTAAAAACCCACTGCTACAAACTTTCTAAACCAAAGATCTCTGAACTAATCAGGGGTGAGAGTTTACACCATTGAATTTCCCTGAAAATAAAGATAACAATGTCTGGTTCCTTAAAGCATTTTTCCCTGCGTACCCCTAAAAGTTGATTAAAACAACATAATATTGACACAGTTTACGGCAGTTACTTAATTAAACAATTTGTCAATTATAAGTAAATGATTGCTATTATTCACTTAAACAATGTACATGTACGTGGAACATACTTTGATGCCCATTGTTGAATTGAAATTGCAGACAAGTTTCATGTCCCTCTTGCATTACTAATCACTGATCTTTTTACTTTTACTCCATAAATTGAATGGATTGCCCAAGTCACATTTTTCTTCAAACTGATTCTAATTTCATGGATTATTAACTCCTGTAGATTTATCATCGGTCTTACTATTAAATCAATTTATTTAATTCTTTTAATGTAGATGAAAACAGACTTTGTCAATACATGGTATTAGTAATTTAGTATTGAAATTAAAAAGTAACGGATGCTAACATCATCCTTTAAATTTTGTTTTCTTCGATTTGGAACTAGGTCCGTAATTAGGCCTAGACTAAGCCAACATGCCTGTCTCACCCTCAAGGTCTGTGAGTTATTGTGAAGAGTGCAAAGTGATTCAATATGGCATTTTAGTAGTATGATTCATCGGGCTACCTATCACAAATCCCAGTGATTCCAGAAATTCTCAGCAAATCTCACCCCTGGATTCTAAAGGCACATTTTTAAGTAACAAGACTGCTAACAAAAAGCAAACAGCTTACATTGTGCAAAGTAAAGCAATTCCGTGAAAAGGTACAAAAATGTCATAAAAGCTGATGTTGCGGTGAATGCAAGCAAAACAATTCAAGAAATTTCACTCATAATTAACCCTTTCGTGACAGAAAGTCATGTTGCTTGCCACTGCACACTATTTTTCCTTTGGCAATTCTGCTTAGTTTACTATCATGTGTATTTATGACAAGCACTGCTCGTCAATACAGGTCCTGGCAACACCATAGCTCATCACATCGGTATCTTGACGAAGGGGGTAAATTAATTTTCATGACCAGATATCCAAGAGGTAGATCAATATTCATAACACAAAACTTCAAGCTCAAGTGGGTACTCTGATTTGATTTTTTCATGCACAATAATTGGAGAGTTGTAGTATAAGATGTAATAAAAAAAAAATCATAGACAAGTTTCAAAGTATGAAATGCTTAGAAAAATTATATTGTTTCAAGAGGTTAAGCTATAGAGTAAAGGCTTTTAAATGATGGATGAATCCTGATTTCACTTGCAAACCAGAGATGGACCTATATTTCAATTCAGAATAAAATTATAGAAGTATACCTGTAAATTCAAAAGTTGATTTTCTTTTTCCAAGTCTTTCAACTGTTTTGTCAATTCATCCAACTTCCTTTCAAGATTTCTGTTTTTAGTCTCAATGCGAGACTTATCTTTATCCCCCTGCTGACTCTTTTCCTCCAGTTCTGAGAGCCGAGATTTTACTTGCATGTGATCCCTTTCAAAATCAACAAGCTGAGCTCGAAAAGAGGATGCTGATAAAAAGATAATAACAGATGAACAAAATAAGAACCATCATTAAAATGGATATATTTACATAAACCATTTCAATCAGCAGAAAAACTGTGAAATGGGGACCAATTTTGAAAAAGCAGATTCTCAGAGACTTTGATCTACACATGTATCAACAGCAAAAGTTAGACAATAAAAATGTATTAAAAGAGGCCTATGTCTATAAAGTGATTAGAGAATTGGTTTGGCAGAGTTGTGAAATGGTAGTTATATACTTTTTACTAAAACAGGGTGTCCACGGAAAAATTGCCAAAACAAATCCTACCAGCACCCAAAAAAATCCTTCCAATAAATATTGCTCGTTATACCGACATGCAGTCCAAATTTTAACATGAATATACCAGTATTATAAGCTAGCAAGAGGGGTGTAGATAGTTTGATCAGCTACTTAGTCATCAACTTAATGAATAATCAGTAAATCGTTTAGCCTTATTTAAGAAATCTTCACATTAACCACATGAGCTAATCATCTAGTGTCACCCACTATGTACATTTATTAAAATAAGTAAACACTCACCACAACGTTCATAATCAGCAGCCATCTCTTGCCTTCTTTTCACGCGTTCATGTAAACATGCAACTATATTGGGGATTGTGACATCATCTGTTGGGTTTAATAGCTGCAACAAACATAAAGAAATGGACAAAAATGAGCCAACCAATCAAAAAGAATGTCCACCATCAATAACTAGATCTAGTTTTGAATCAAATGAGTTGGAATATGTGAGAATATCATTTCAATTTTGTTACTTTGTTAATTGCATTACCAAACCCCCAGGCTATGATATGTTCTTGTCTGAGGAGCGCGTTATAAGAAGATTGTTTTTAATAGGAAAATATCATTTTTTAAGAAAAGTGTAGTTCATTTGGCACAGTCGGTTATTAGCCGAAGAGGATTGTGCTATATATCATTTGAATACAAAGCATTTACAGTCAAACATGTGCATAGACAGTGGTCACTTAAGATCACAAGGAAAAGTGGAGAGCGGCTGAGGTATGGTAAGCAAAGCTTTCTTATCTTTGATCCCAACAATGTGCCTTGATATTAGTATTGCATAGTATTCTTTCTGTTGGTCTGAGGATTAATTGTAACATTTTGTCTCTTGCTCTAATTTTATTGTGTTATATTTTTGTTATATACCATTGATTTCGTTATTCAACAATCCATAGACACATTGTAAAAACAATGGCTGCAAAGTAAAACCTCTGCCCTTTTGTTAGACAGAATTGACCAATGCTCCACACATTTTCATGATCTTGTCTAGCC
This sequence comes from Aegires albopunctatus, assembly GCA_032466395.1. Taxonomy (NCBI): domain Eukaryota; kingdom Metazoa; phylum Mollusca; class Gastropoda; order Nudibranchia; family Aegiretidae; genus Aegires; species Aegires albopunctatus. Next base: position 4,982 of record JASKDV010209863.1, read on the forward strand.
CATCAATAAGCAACAGTTATGCCAATGACCATTTTGAAGGCTCCTCCCTCTCATGTTTGGCACAATGGGTTGAGACAAAAATAATTATGCCACCGACAAAGGCGATTGTGTCTTCACAGGTAAGGATACACCTTGGCTATATATTGTAGGTTAGGTGTCTGTTTTGTCACAAAATCTACACCACTATGAAGAGATCAAAGTATGGAATAAATGAAAGGGTGTCACAGAACAGTGATGAGGTCTGAAAAATGTAGTCAACGACCACTGCTTATCAAATGGCTAGATCCCACCATCATGAGGTTGCGGATTCCTCAACTATGGACAGGTATGACTTGTGTTTTGTTTTATATGAACAGAAAAGCAAAATCATTAAAAATAGGAGAATCACTTTTAAAATTTAGAAAAAAATAAAAGAAAGAGTTACGATAATTTAAGAGCAAATTAGACAATAGAAACAGACATAAAATAGACATACAAAAAAAAAAAAGAAGAAGAGAGAAACTAAACACAAAATCAATCGAACTTTAAAAAATTACTTTCTAATAATAAGACCAACAAAACTTTGTAAATTGAACATATTTCTAAAAGACCAACATCAAATGCTGGTTAGAAAAACACAAAATTGCAGTGTATATTAAATATAGATCAAATTGTTAATTTGCCATCATAAACCAACTTGACATCAAAGAATGTTCATTAAAACAAAGATACTTAAAGTAATATACCTCTAAGATAGGGAACGGTGGTCCAAGAGTAAAATCAGCCATGGGAATGGACACGACTCCTTCACCTGGGGAAATACAGGTTGATGGTAAAATAAATTGCAAATAGAGAATTCACATATTTTGTAAAGGGACGGCATATTCAGGAAATCATGAAATTTAATTCTTTTATAAGGGAAAACTCAAAAACGCATTACTGCTGATTACATGCAATTACTCATACTGTAAATAAATTATCTGTCTCCATACAATTTGCAAGAGATGAAAGAGGAACATTGAATTTGAGCTCCAATCATCAATATCATGTTTGGAACGGATGACCCTCAAGAGAAATCAAACCTATTATGATCATTCCAGCGCTTAGTAAATACCTTCATCAGACTGAGATCCTCTTTGAGTTAAAAGATTCATCCTCCTTCTGCCTGGCGTAAGTCCATTGTCAAATTTATTTGTTTGTGATTTTGTGATAAGAACTTCTTGAGTCATCTCTGCAAATTTCATCACATGCTGCAGAAGGCATTAAACAATGAAGTTGAAAATAACTCAGCAAAATATAATTTGATACATTTCATTCTTATTGCATCATTTTGTCTGTACACAGTATTGCAATGAATGTGTTTTTAGTTCTACTACAGCAAAATCACTGAATAATATCATCTGTAAGAACAGCCGGGATAAACACATTATCTTCATTGACTAAGCATATTGAATATACACAACTAAAGGTGAAATAAACACCTTCAGAAATGTTTTGGAGAAAAATGTGGCTTAAAATCCCAATCATCCATAATAACTGACAACCCCTACAAAGTTAATTGAGAATCAATATGTTATACTAAGTCTTTAATCTAACAGAGAATTTACAAGACTCACAATTGTTTCTTCATACTCTGTCACTTTTGGATTGACGCATACAATCATACGAACTTTACCCTCTCCATCAAAGAATGTTTTGAAAAGGTGGGTAAGTCTAGAATCTCTGTAAGGGACAAGCTGACAAAGCAAAATAAAAATAATATTGAGTGTTGATATAAACAACAAGATACATTATAAAGAAGGCAACAATAAAATCCATAGCGTATAAATGTGAAACTTTGTATAACTCTAAAAACATTTTTATTATAAACCTCATAACATTCGCCTATTGATCATTATAAGCATTGAAATATTTATACAGTCCTCTGCCTTATCCCACCTTGGCTGGTGTCATAAGTAGACAGCAATTGACTGCAAAAACAACAAATCAACCATATTCATTTAATAACAATAAAAAGTTTAAATATAAAACAGGTTTTCCCCTCTCGCTAACATCACATCAGTACATGGAAGAAACCATATTATAGCTACCAGTTTACCTAGAATCTATATGCACATGTTTATTCCTCTGTTCACCTACTAACCACTAATATTTGATGAGGTCAACCAGACAACCAAAGTGTCATGACTGACCTCTATTGTTAAGAACTAACCTTACTAACCACATAACTTTTCATTGGGAAGTCTTTTGTCACATGGATTCATTACTGTAAGTAGTTTGGATTATAACTAAATCATTCAAAATTATTTCACCCTAAATTTTGCCATGGTGTCTATGACTTGATTATGAAAGAATGGTGTTAATGTTCCAGCAACTCTTGGGTCATTACTATAGCCCTTTGTCTAATGAAAGAATAAAATTGAGCTAAAGTAAAAATACAGGTAGTTAGATTTATGAAGTAAAAATGGAAGAAATTAATAAGACCATAATGAAATACTCACCCTGTTTGCATTATTCTTTTGGTTTTCCCTTAGCACTTCAAGACATGTTCTCAGGACCATTAGCGATTGGTTTATATTGCCAGCCTCTTTAAGGCGATCACCAGAGCTCTTAGTTCGATTTGTGCGCTCACTTCCCGCTAAGTCCACGAGAGAAAGTTGTGAAATACAGACTCGGTTTGAATCCTTGGGGACAAACATTTTTAAAAATTTAATTTGACAATGTAAGTTACAAAACATAAACATAATATAAAATAATGATGGCTATATAAATTACCAATACATAGGACTGATGTGAAATGCTGTTAAAAACATAAACATATTAATATAAAATAATGATAGCTACATAAATTACCAATACATAGGACAGATGTGAAATGCTGTGAATCATTCTAGAACAAGACAATTTTAAGATCACTGTGGTGGGTTGCAAAAAATATTAATAACATTAATACACAAAATAATCACATTATTACTGTACAATTTAAAAGAATAATAAAAAATCAATTAAACCCCATATATATCATTAGAATTGATCAAATCAAACGTTTGTATACATATTTCATTAGATAGATTACTATTAAGTGGACCAAATAAAACCAAATAGAAAAATAGTTTAAGACCAAACGTAAATATTTTGGCAAGCAAAGCATTAACTTAAAATAGTTCAAATCAAGTAAAAGATAATAGGTTAAAATATGTAACAAAACATGAAAGTCAACAGAAATCAAATTCATAAATATAATAAAATTCAAAAAATGGAATACATTAATCCAAATAGAAACAAAATGACACTTACATATTGGACATCATCGTCCTTGTAATAAAAACACAAAGCAATTCAATTTGCTATCATTCATCAAAAGTGACAAAAAGTATCAAAGTTTTACAAATTACCATTTCACAAGTCACGAAACTGCACTTTATCTCTCTTTCATCGTAAAAAAGGCATTAGATTAATTTTGTTTAAAAAAATTCCATCCTTCAATAACTTCAAAAGTCAAACCCTTGTGAAATCAAATCTTTATCTATTTACAGACTGATAATGATGACAGCAAAGAAAGTAGAGAAATCTGACTATATTTTTGCTCATACTGCACAACACCATGTATATGAGGACAAACAAATAAATATATTCAAATTAGTTTCGACATATATTTTCAGTCTAAACAGATTCATGAAAGCGCTTACCTGTATAACCTCTTCCCCTCTGTCATCTAAAGGAGCTTGTACAAGTCTGATGTTAAAAACACTGTGACTGCGACTAGATTCAGCATTCAATGTAGTGTGAGCCACTTTGCGCCGGCGTTGACCTTATCAAAAATAAAAACAAGTGGAAAATTATAAGTGTTGCATGAACTCATGCTTATCTTTTAAAGGAAACTTGTAAAGGGCTGTAATATCTGCTGTCTTGATAAGCACATTGTCATAATAATTCAAAGGCTTTAAATTAATTCTTGGTTGCAATATTGAATAAACACATTTAAAAATGGCGTTCCTATACCATTCATTTACAATAAAATGATAACTTGAGTAGAAATGCATGTGATACATTGACAGCTATCTCAACAATCAGCTTCATGTATATCACATCTGCCAATAATTATTAAATTTCCCTCTGATAATTACATTATAAACTTCTCAAATTCTATTATGATATATTATATATCTATTTTTATTTTACATATCTAATCAAATTACTGAACTGGGAAGCCTGTTGATTCATTCTGAAATTCATAAACATATAGCTACCGAGGGTCAAATGAAATCAAAAGTATATAACCGAATCTGAAATTTCAAAGTGAAACACATTTTTTATCAATATATTATAAATGAAGAAATTACTTCAACAAAGCAATCTTTTTAGAAAGAAAAACAACTCCTGAGGTATATCAAATTTTCATTAATCCTTCTCTTTAAGAATTTTATTTTCCCTAGTTCTTTTTTTCAACAAGTCTTCAAACATTACCTTTATAAAATGCATCAATGGCCTCCTGAGATTGTTTCACTTCAATTTCAGTGCAGTTGTGAACATACATGTTGTCAGTTGAATCTGTACGAAGAATCTTTGTCTGAGGAGCTCTACAAAAAAGTACAATAAAAATATATTGGTATTAGATTATTAGACAATCATAGAGATGGGGCTCACAAGCAAGCTTTAAAAGATAGCCCAAAATAGAGATAAATGGAATTCACTTGTGTGGAGACTTTACCCTGACAGGGAAGAGAGGTTATGATGATGATGTATGAGACAAGAATGGTCGAAAATAGAATTTAAAAAATCCCAACAAATTTAGATGGCTAATGACCATTTTATTATCATCATTTAGTGACTTGTCTAGAACAGGCATTAACAGCCAAGGCCCTTCATTTCTCTCGTTAGTCTGATGAGGCACTCATGAAGTTGTTATTGTTGAGATCTTTCAGTGTTGCCCATGCATCAGATAGCAGGATAGAGGTATCCTCTATCACTACGAAAGTGTAAGGCGACTCCTCCACTCGCCTGTAGGAGAGGTACTTAGGCAAGGTTGAGAACTCACTAAGCCAAATCAATCAGGGTCATGTGAAGCAGGTGGTGGATGATGTATGAAACCAATGGATTGGAAAAATGCTAGTATAGTTCCATTATTTATAAAAGGAGATAAATCTAAAGCTGAAAAATATAGGCCAGTCTCATTAACTTCAATAACCTGCAAACTATTAGACCACATAATACATAGTAGTATCATGAAACATTTAGATAAAAATAATATATTAACCAACCAACAACTTGGTTTTAGAAAAAATAGAATCTGCAAAACCCAACTAATTACAACATTAAATGATTTTAATAACTCTTTTAATGCTAGGGGCCAAATTGATGCCATCTTGTTAGATTTCTCTAAAGCATTTGACAAAGTAGATCACTTAGGACTA
>JASKDV010209874.1:0-10373 GCA_032466395.1 Aegires albopunctatus
AGATTTGTCAATTGAAATTTCTTTCTATGTCGGCAAGTAGAAAAGATTTCTCTTCTATGGTTCAATGATGGTTTACTAATTATTAATTACTAATTATTATTGATGGTTTAATATTATATTCATTATAATGCCGATTTCTCGTATCATTTAGATAGGCCTATATTTAGATACCATGATTAATAGATGTGTATTGTCTTCAAAACCTGGTTTGATCACTTTAACTCATTCAGCCCTGCCCCTGGCAGCAGGTCAGGTGCTCATATATTACTGCTTTTGTGCTGTACAGTGCGGTACATACACAAAACCGAGTATACTCGGCTATAGGGCTGAACGCTATGTTCGCCAAAACCGAGTATACTTGGTCTTAAGGTTGATTGAGTTAAGATAATTCCGCCTTGTAGAAACGTAATTTTAGTAATTCAATATTCAACATACCTTTCCATGACATTTAGAATTAGATACTGGTACAGGAAGTACAATAGCTTTGAGAAAGGTAGTCCTCGAATTAAAACATCTTATTTCATCAAAGATCCTCAGTTCACAAAGATATAGTGATATCCTACAAGTTTTCAGAAATTACATACAGATGTTCATTTGGTTGAGGGCTTACACAAACTAACCTAATAGCTCGTACCAAACTACCACAGAAGAGTTTTTTTAGTCAATACAACTTAAACTATATACACATATGCCTAGTGCTGAGAAAAATTGTTTAAATCAAACCAAAGCTAGAGCGAGTCACCAAAACCAATGCTTGAGCACAAAAAAAATTTGAAGGGTAAAGCACTGCGATAATTGTTTAACAAACATAACAATCATCAGTCATCATCAACACCATCGTTAGCCTCACTGACACCACCACCACCAACATCATCATCTATCATTTTTATCTTTGATTAGCTTACCACGAAAGTAGTTCCTGTCAGATGATAACTGAAAGGTATTTCACTGGATCTAATATCGAAACATACAAACAAATCATCATTATTTTCCATGATATCCTCCTCCTCCTCATCACCATCACCAACCATCCAAATTCATTCTATCACCATTTTATAATTGATTTTTGATAATACTTTGATTTTTCAGTGAAACCCAATCCATGTGACAGCCAAAACCCTTGCCAACATGATGGAACTTGCATCAATGTCTTTGGTGTACCAAAATGCTTGTAAGAATTTAAAAAATAATAGAAAAAATAAAATTCCACTTATTCATCCCAGAAGGGAAATTTGTCTTTTGGTATTTACAGTCACCGAGAGTCAGCCTTAAGAACAGCGCAGCAAACATTGGCAATTCGTATAAATAACCTTGCCCAAGACTTAAACACGTTATCTCTGATGAGATTCAAACCCGCGACCTTTTCTTCATGTGAGTCCAACGGCTTAAACGTTCTGCCACCGTGCCACTGTTAAACATACCAGACATTCAAAGGAAAAACCATAGAATTTGATTTTCTTCTGTTAATTTTCCTGCAAATTCTTCAGATTATTGATGATTTTATTCACAAATTTTGGTTATTCTCCTTTCAATTTAAAATTTATTGAGGTTTCGATTTGCTATTTTTCATATGGATAGCTTACAGAACTTTTTAAAAATTTGTGGAGAGCATGAATCTTTCGTTGGGAGTTTGTCTTGATTAGCCAGGTTTCCCGATTACAGATGTCGCGCTGTAATATTGAGATTTCTATTTTTGTCTTTCCAGATGTTCGTATGGTTGGGAGGGATCTTTATGTGAAGTAGAGGAGTCAGAAGCAAGACGTAAGTTGAACAAATTACCTTTTAAATTTATAATTTACCAATTAATGTCATCTTGCTTAAATACAGTTATTGCCCAAATTAATTGCTTTTCATCTCTTAGGGATATATTTGTTCAGTGTATGTTGATTTGAAATGTTTTGTTTTAAACTTTATAATTTTTTCTTCTTCAACAGATATGAAAGTTGCTGTGATATCCATCAGTTCTATTCTTGGGGCATTGTGCCTCATTATGATCATTGTAATAATAGCACTTTGCTGCCGCACACGAAAGTAAGCCCTTATGATTCTAATTGTCTTTTTTTGGTCTAATTTTCACTCTTTTTAACCTAGTCCTCCTGCAATCAGCAAAACATCTGTCCTAGAGTCACCGTGAGCAAATGGCCTTTACTACTCAATCTAGATCTAAATATAGATTTAATTTATGTATTAAGTTAACTTTATATTCATAAAGATTTCATGAATTGAAATCATCAACCAAGCAAAAAAAGGATACTAGTACTATTAAAAATCTTAGAAGAAAAAAAATCCAGCGAAGAACTGTAACATTAGAAGAAAACCCAAGTGATTTACAATAACTTAGCAGAAGTGGGGAAGATCAATGGAACTAACTGTGATGGAGAATTTTTTTTCTGCTTCAAAAACTGCATAAACAATATTAATGAACTATTGAAAGTGTAAGTAACTCATCCTACAGAGCTAGTCAAATTTTAAATTTGTATTAAAAAATTAAGTGGGAATAGGCCAGCATAATGAGAATACGCATAGCTCTGATGGATAGAGTTTATAATCTCAATGGTCCTGACATCATTTTTTCATTGGAGGGAAGGCTTTTTTTCCACCTTGGTTTTTATTACTGCGGAATATTTATTAAAAGATTTCATTTCATCATTTTGATACTTTTGTTTTTCCATTGTTTAATTTGCTTCAAGTGGAATGTTTGGAACATAATATTATTTTTGTGCTCTGTTGACATCTCCTAATCAAGTCATGCTTTTTGAAAATAAGGTTGTTAAAAAATTTTTTCTTGCCTTGGTCTCATCTTCAAAATTGCTGTTTTATTATTTCAGTTGCTGTGATTTTCTTTTGCATTCATCTTTTGTTTTGTTTTGTTTTTAAAAAAATCTTAATTGACACCCAATGAATTTTTAAACACAAAAACTGTTTAACATTTTTTCCCAATGATCAGGCAATCAGGCGATTGGTATGTCAATGTCAGTTAACATTTCTAAAAAGAAAAAAAAAAATCCTTAAATTATGTATTGCATTCATTTGGACAGCATTGTATCTTAGTTGTAGTTTGTTTTGTTTTGCTTATTATCGTTATTTATTTTCATTTAATGACTTCATAGCATGTTGTGGTATTTTAGTATCATTCATACAATAAAAAGCATAAATATCAATTTGTTATATATGCATTTATAATATGTTACATTTTTTTATATTAAGTAAATGTAAAGCCACAGTTGAGTATTAATAGAATAAAACAACAAAAATATATAAATATCTCAACTAGAATATAGACAAAACAAGATATAGTCTACGTTTCGATTGAAGGCTTTTTGTTAAGATAAACAAACAAACAAAGAATTACAAATCTTAATGAAATAAGATAAATATTTGTCTATATTCTAGTTGAGTTATTTATATATTCTTGTTCTTTTATTCTATTTTTTTATATTGTATAGCATATGTGACCTGTTTCTTCAAATCGGAATATGTCAATTTTAAGACTTTGTATATATTTATATTATAAGAAAGCTAAGAACATACACTTACTTTGTTAACAAATTTTAGAAGATTTGACTTTTTACTATGAAATTATGGCGAGTGTAAAGGGCAATTAGCGATGTGGAATCTTTTTTCATCAGTTTCAAGGATGGATCGATGATTAAATGCTAAAAAAAATTTTTACTTCTATTTCACAATATTCATCAAATTTTGCATACACTTAGTACATGTATAACATAATAATATCTAACGGTTGATATTATGCCAGCTATATAACTTTCATTAAAGCCAAATTATATAACATTTCATTAGGCATGAAAAACTTTCGATTAGTTTTAGCTAAGCAGAGTTTTTTAGATTTGATTTCCTCCTGGCTCCTTCCACTGCTACTACAAAAAGAGACATGCATGATATTCAAGGTCTATTCAAGCTTATCCAGCCACATATCAATTAATTGGATAACCATTAAATATGTGGAGTTGCTCCTATTGAAAGACCCCACTTACATGCAAATCAATTCAAATTCATTAATCTGATCATTTGCCCATTCATTCATCTAATTTTTGTGATCAGATTGTCAATGGAAAGGCCATGTGGTCTTACCTTTCTATTGATACCTATGTGGTCCAGCGTGGTATCCAATGTATATTTCTAAATTGATGCTAAATTTGTCAAAAATGTGGTTTTCCTTAATTCATTTTGATGAAAAGGGGATTGTGAAATTATTCTTTTTTTATTGCTTATCATGTCTATTTTACTAATAGTAAAGTACATTGATCTTATTATGACAGATAAAAGAGTTGATCATTTGGAATCCTCCTTAATCTGTCATTTGATAAAGATGTTTTAAAATCTTTTAACCTATCTTGCTCAAAATGGCTTGTGTGACTCATGTTCCACTTAGAAGAAATAGGTCACATTTTATGGTTATGTTGTAACTTTGCTTGTTTGTTCAGGAATTTGATTGTCACTTAACTACTTTTTAACATTACTTTTATCAATTACAGGAAAATTCTTATCAATATTCATGTTAAGAAAGTTTTTTAAATCTATCAACAAATAGAAAGATGAGCTCATATATTTCAATCACAGTTTAACTAGGTTATCATGGATAGATAACAAGTTTTGTGAATATTTTTTATTCCTTAAATTATTATTCTTTTGTCTTTATAAAATTTGAATATTTAAACCCAACTGAAAATTGCATGCATAGCTTTGAAGCCATATTATTCATTTTATCATAACTCTGAAAAGATCTAGAAATGATACTTGAAAAAATAGTTATTATTATTTACATCAATAATATTTCAAAGAAAACATCAATTTCATTTATTTCTCTGCAAGTTTTGAAAAACTAGTAAACATATTAAATGTTTTAATATGTTTATTGTCTCTGCTTTTCTTGATTGTCTATTTGTCAGATTGAATTGGTTGCCTTTTACTTTCAACTTTCTTTCTTTCTTTGCTTATTTCATTACTTTTAATATTAAACCCCCATCCACCCCTTGTAAAAAACCCCAACTTAACAGATGATAATATTAATTTAAAAAAAAGACCAAATCTCCTCCCCAAAAAAAACAAAACAAAAGACAATAAAAAATATAAATAATCCCCAACAAAACAACAACAAATAGAATAAAAATTATAGAAAAGATAAATAAATAAAAAATACCCAAGCCAAAACACCACTCTCAAAAATAACAACAACAAAAACACAAAACACAAAACAACAACAATAAAAACCAAACATATACCCTTCCCCCCCCAAAAAAAAAAACAATAAAAAAACCCAACAAAAAACTAAAAACAAAACCATCAGACAAATCCAAACAAACTAACAAAAACAAAATAAAACAAGACAAAACTAAAATATATTCCTTTCCCTTTCCTTCATCTTTTCCTCACTATGTAGTTGCCATGACCTTTTTTAAAGTAAATTAGATATTTTACTTAGGAAAAGGTGAACCAAGGCATAAGGAAGAGAAGAAGTAGAGAAAGAGCTTTTTATTTTACCTTTTTTGATAACAGAGCACTGTATAAATCATATTTATGACTATGTATAGATGTTATTGTAATTATATGTGCAGAAATATGTATTTAAAAAAAAATCTATATCACTTTTAACGCTTTGGCTTAAATTGATCAACGTTTATTCTGTGCCTAATGCAAAATTAATCCCATTATTTTTTTTATAATTTGTCCGAGTTCTTTCATGATTTTATTACATGTTTACATATTTTTAGCATAGAGGTGCAATGACAATGGTATCATGGTTACAGAGAAGAAATACGGACTAAGAGATTCTGATTAAAATCTTACCTCGTCATGATTTCTCGTTGAGCAAGAAAAATTTCTTCACTTGATTCAATCGAATTAGATAATTATGTATTTCATGATTTATATATAATATTCTATTGTATTCATCCCCGAATTAGCTCCCCTGCATGTTGCCTGCATGAGTAATAGTGTTTAGTCTACAATTTTTTGTCAGCTTTTGATATTGGCTGTATGACTAATCAAGAGAATAGATTAAGAATGATTAAAATACTAATCAATATTATTAATGATAGATATGATTGAAATAGTCTTTTGCTTAAGTTCATGCTTAAGTTTGTGTGATGAATTTAATTTCAGGTCTTTTGTTTAAGGGGATTTTTCGATGAAAGTTGCAATAATTGAAATAGACTTTTGCTAAATTAAGTCAGTTTTGTAGGATGAATCAATTTAGTACTTCAATCAAATCAGTTTTTATTTTATTTTATTTATATTTTGATATACAACTCTTTTCACCAACCTCTATACAATTTTTGTCAAATGTAATATGGAAAATATTCATTTCTTTTCTGACTATCAAAAGAGAAACAATCTTATAATAATATATGATATATATATACATTAATACTATTTTCTGTTTTTATTTTTTCATCCTATTATTATTGAAAATACTACAATGAAAAAAAAAAAGGCGTAAAACTTATATTTGTCTCAACATTGTTGTCTTTGCGATGTGAGTGTTTTCTTTATAAAAAATATGCTATTGCAAGTTATTGCAAGTTTTTTTTCTTGTGACACATCTTTGTTTCTTAATATCCATGTTTTGCTTTAATACAGTTTAATACATCTTTCTCTCTCCCATGAAGACCCATGCAATATTTATTCTTGTTCTTGTGTTATTCCCTTAAAGGACAATTTCACAATCATGTCTTGAGATCAGCTCAATCATAACATGTTTTATGTAAACTGTATGATAGTATTTCCAACAGAAAAATATGTATGGTGTTATCTAATAATAATTTTTCAGCCAAAGAGATCACATTTATTTCGATAAGGGAATTCCTGTGAAAATTTAAGTCAGATTTGCAAAGCAAGTCCCACACAATTTAAAAAATTAATACAAACCAATTTTGTTGAATTTGTCTACAGGACAGTTGAAGACCAAACACCATCTTGGAGTGGTGATAACTATGTGACATCTCATAAAATTCCCCGACCCAAGTTAGGGTCGCAAAGACTTGGCAATGGATCAGATGCTTATGATTCTTTAGAAGAGGATTACGTAAGTAATGGATCATCTTTATATCATTTGATCCTTGCTTATGAATGATATAGAAATCTCCTGCTTGAGGGTCCATCTATGTGAGCAGTGAAAGTATAGCCCTAACATTCCCCACTTTCATAGATAAGCCTACATTAGAAATGTGTATGTTGTGTTATCAACACATAGGTAATTAATGATCGTGATGGTAAGCAACAACTATTAAATGACCCACAAATTGTCTTGGGAAATTAGTCAAGCTTGACTTAACGGTTCTCACTCCATAACGCCCACCTGTAGTAATGGCCACTGTTCTAAGACACCGTTGCATTTTTCCTATATCTTTAACCTCTTGCAGTCACCTGTCAATTGATTGTCACGGCCAGTCTTTTTTGTAACAAAACGGCCATCTAATTTGTTCATAGTGGTCGCTTCTTCAAAAATTTCTGACAAAGTTGTCCTTCTTAATAGCCACATGACTGACCACCCAAGTTCTATTGCCTCCCATTCCCAATATATGTGTACAGAAGATACACTGTAGTCCACCATTCTTTTGACATGGCTATCAATACCTGATGTTACCTGCAAAGATGCCATACATTTCTCTTTGCCTTACACAACCAAGGTAAAACCATCCATATGAAAATGCCCATTGTCTTTGTCCTGCAACTAATCACACGTAGGAGGAGTCCGTGGCTATTGGCGTGACCACTACTTATCAACAGACTAGACTAGCGTGGGGTTTACTTCCAGCCATTGTTTTCGTATCTGTGTGTCTGCGGTTTGTTGAGGAATAATACCAAACAATAATGAAAAAAAAAAATACAATTACAAAACCCAACAACAAAAGCAAAAAGAAAATAATAAATATTATAAAATTAAATATCTGTTATCAATCACGCCTGCAGACCAACAGAGGGTATTAATAATACTAATGATGCACATTATGGGATCTCAGATGGCAGGAAAGCTTTGCTAGCTAACTACTTTACTCAGCCTCTCTCCTGAGTGGCCACATTTATATAATGGCCACTTTTTTTTGTGATCTTAAGTATGGACAGGACAGGTTTGACAAAAGGTCTATCAATCTCTATCAAAACTTCTTATAATCCCTTCTTCTCCTCTGGCACACTATATTTGTCATCTCTTTTCAATTGATATGGTATGCAGTCAGTATTACTGTCATAGTATTATGTATTTATAATTGATACAATACTACCTATTCTAGAATAAAACATTATAGTCCTCATTGTAATGAAAAGGTTTAAATATGGATACCTTGGAAAATTGACTATGCCCAGTAAAAATTTACTTTTTCAGGACCTTATTTTTTTTTTTTTTTTAAGTACTTCTGTCAGTTATAGATTATAGAAAACCCATATTATTGACTATAATAAGCAATTCTTAATGAGTTTAAATCTAAACTAAGCAAAAGTCTCTTTTTAAATTTTCAGCATTCTAGAGCCTCCAATAACTTCTATACCAGACCAGATTATGAAGATAACACCAACTCCCCATATATTTACCAGAACAAGGCCTATGATAACGTTGAGAATCCTTGAAGAGATCCATTGAAATGTTTGTGAAGACGAACTATGAAATAAATTACATTCCGTCTCTACTAGATCCGAAAGTTTGTTCAATATGATTTAAATATAAGGCTTGAAAAAATATTTGAATTAAGGTATTGCTTGTCATTTCCTGTGATAATATTTAAACCTAGAGGTAGTTAGCATTGGATAATTATGTTTTACATCTAAATAACATATCATATTATTTTATGAATATCTTTTATTGAATTAAGGTGATCTGCTGTTAGAGGATCAAAAGATTCTGGAAATTTTATTTCATTCACACTTAGGCAAACTATACAAAACTTGAAATAGCTAAATTAGTGTAACATTGTTATAATTATGGATGATCATTTTGAAATGTTGCTTAATGCCAGAGTTGCATGTTGATTTCATCGGAAAGCTAAATCAGCCTGTTTTGTTATATCAGTCTGTCTTGCTAAATCAAATTGTCATGCTAAATCAGCCTCTCTTGCCAAATTAACCCTTCACTTCAATTTTAATGTTAAAAAAACAGCAGGTTGAATCATTTCTTCCTCTTTCATTTTTGTTTCCTGGTTCAATTCTAAAAGAGAGGCAAGTATTTTACTTTGTTGCCAAGGCAACAAGAAGATCTGTTTCCATGGGTTAATTCAGAAATCATTGCATGTATGAATTCCATAGCCTTCTTTGAAATTAAACATCAATTTTTCATTTTTCATTTGCAAAAACTAGCATTTAATAAAATGTATTGTAGATTCTCTTTCCTCTTCTTTCTCCATTCCCAATTTTAAGTTAACGAATGGCAAATTTTATCATGATATTGTGACACATTTGCCTACTGGTAACTCTTGTGTCATAAAGGGAAATACTAAGTGTATTATGAAATAAATACTGGTCAATGCAATACAAAGGTTTTTTGAAATAGACACAGCGTAGACATTTGTTGAAAGGCTTTTGTAAGAAATGATGAAAATTTAATTATCAATCAAATCATTTTAATTAGCCTTTTACCAACCACTAACGTACCATAATAACCCTCTTTATCACTTTTTGTGTGTAATTTAAAAATAGGAAAATTAACAAATTGTAAATCAAACAAGCTTACTGCAATAATGAAAACTATATCCATGTAAGGAGGATTAAAAATTTGCATTTACTAAAAAGAAACATGGGGCAAGATATGGAGAGATATTCTACTTTATTTAAGGCATTAGCTGTACATAATTCTTGCTAATCATTTCTGTAAATGATACCCAGTGCTTGATCATTGTTTATGAATGCATATGTGTATAATAATATAATGTGAAGTCTAAAATTTAGTCAGCTATCAAATTTACCTGCCATTTTGCACTTTGGCCAATGTTTATCATGCGATACATTTGAAAATATCACAAACTTTTGTCAGCCACTTTGTAAAGGGATGGGACATATTTTAAGTAAGACTGATCAGCATTAGATGGAAAATTAATTGGCTAAATCTCCCAAATCAAAAGGCCATTGGCTTCTTTCTCCTCTTCTTCTTCTTCAAATAAATTGACAAAACTCATCAAGGTCAGTATGCCAATAAAAAAAAAAGTTACTAGCTTTATGAATTTGGCCGCATGCTTCCTAAACTGAGCAATTTCAAAGTTTGGTCACAACATACTTATGATAATGAATATCAGAAACTAGATAAAAGAGACAACATTAAGAAGTTTAAGTTTAACTGTTATGTTTTTTACTGAGACATGTTACTGTGTCAATAATGTTTCTTTAACTATAATGCATTTAAACATCTATGAGTGTTGTTATTATAT
>JASKDV010209885.1:0-10372 GCA_032466395.1 Aegires albopunctatus
TCTCTCTCTCTCTCTCTCTCTCTCTCTCTCTCTCTCTCTCTCTCTCTCTCTCTCTCTCTATCTATCTATCTCTCTTTACCACTCTCTTCTCTTTTTATCCCACCATTTGAACAGAAGGAAATGATGTTTTCAAAGTTAAATCTTGTTATTACGAATAATTGTACAGTTGGTAAAGTCTGTTTCCAAATTTTGGTAAAGAGCAAGATTTCTGCCTTTCTACCCTCTTTAATCTAAATCATAAATGCAAGTATGAAAATATTGAAATATTTTTTTCTTTTGTCAAATTGAACAATCCAAACACCTGTAACATATATTGATAGTATTATCTGTTACACACCTGGTTCAAGATAATGGCCTGAGCCTCTAAGTAAGCCTGGTAAGTCTGATGTGTAAGCTCATCTGCCTTGATGCTTACTTTAGCAGCGGAAGCTTCTAAATCAGCTTTGAATATGATACAAGATGCAAGAAGCTGTTCGCCATGTACTGAACGACATGGCATATGCCTCAAAAGTTGCAAGGCATCCTGTTAAGGACAAAAAGGTTTAAGAAAAAAAAAAGATTAAGTTGAGTATAAAAGTGAAGTTAACAATGTTATATGAATCATATAAAAGATATAAACTATACATAAAAAACACTTCATTGAACATTTCAGAGAACTGCATACCTCCAGTAAAGAAATAGTATGTTCAAGACTCTTTCCTTCAATGATGTTAAGAAGAGCTCCTTGGAGATAAAACTCAGCCTGCATCTCAATATCACCACAAACTTCAGCTTCTCCCAAGCCTTCGGCACAATACTGGCGACAATCAGCCAAATCTGAGACCACTTTGTTTTCCTTTCCTGTTATGATTTAAAGAAGTATAAAAGTAGATATCATAATGAATTTTAATTTTTTTGTGAGTCAATTCAAGTAACTCGAACCTCTATTGATAAAAAATACTGTCATAAATTTGAACAATTACAAGAAAATAGTAATTGTTGTTTTCTTTAGATTCACAAAGTTATTTATCAAATTTTGATTACAGTAATTAATTGATAGGAATCGTAATTGTGTTGTCCATATCAAGGGGAAAAAAAAGTGACACAAAGAGGCTTTATCTTTGAATTAGACATAGAACCATGCAATTAAAAGCAGATAAGGTAAATACAAAGGAAGAAAGAGAAAAATCATGCAATACTGACGGGTTGAAACTGCATGGAAATTGCCTTACAAAGAAAATAAAGTGCAAGGCAGACTTGTTGACATCTTAAATGAAAGACGAAATGTATGACACAAATATATTGAAAGAAGTAAGTAAGTAAGTGAGAATGTATGTCAAGTGGAAATAACACTTATTAGGTTATCTCAATTACCTCTTATCTCTCCCATGCCACGAATCTCCAACATCAAACTATGCACAAGTTCTAAGCGGCATTGTAGCCAAAGGCGTGCATCCAGACGAGATCGTGCCTGGAAATTCTGGTACTGGTGTTGAGCATTTTCTGGTTCAGTCAAACGCACATCAACTTGTTTCTTACCCGTTGGGATGTTTGCTCCTTTCATGGATGATGGTCTTATAAAAGGAGGGAAAAAAAGATAAAAACTCAGGAATCTCCTGAATTATATAATTGCTAGCAAGTCAAGATCAGAAAACAATGGGAAGGTGAAATATGAACCAACATTTTTTGTTCAAAATTGCTATAATCTATCAAAATACATAAGAAAATATATAACGATTTACTGTATTGCGGTAACAAATTTTTTTTAGCACAAGGAATGCATCATTAATCAATAATCAATACACCAGTGTTATAGAAAGCTGATAAATAATAAGAAGCTTAGGATCATAGTTAATTATCAAAATAAGAAATCAGTTTACACCCAGTAATATGATGGCTTGGTACTAAATGTTATCAGATTATTTCTTAAGGAATATATTATTATTCCAACGTTTGGTAAAGAGAAAGATTTCTGCCTTTCCCAATGAAATTAAATAATATGCTATTACGTTATTATTTTTCAAGCAACCTAATAGCATTCTCTAATGACATAGAGGAAGTATTTGAGCTATATTTGTAATCAAAGAAAATAACTGTACTAAAGACAAACAAGCAAACTACTGAAAGAAGAAAGAATAGCCACTAACAATGTTGATGGCACGGTACTCTCCTAATTTCAGGACATAAGCATATAATACTTCTATACCTATGGCTGTTGACATTCTCACAATGTATTTTCAATGGTCAAAATAAAAGCGCAATCCCTTCTTCCTCATTTTTGAATAAGGGACAAAACTAAGCTTAATTGAGTATTTTGTATAAAGTTATGTGCCACAGGCTTTTCTTGCACAATTTCTTTTCAATATACACAGTAAAGTGTAAACTTTGTATGTGGGAAATTTTGAATTGATTGACATGATAGAAAAAGAAACAAGACTAAGTAAGTAAAGAATTTGAACATCAATAATGAACTGATGTCTCACTCCCAAACCAATTGTTATTATTACATTCCTAAACCATGCAAGACAAAATTATTTTATGATGGGAATAACATGTGATATTTGTCCTTGATGGTATAGGTTACATGAAAAACATTTTTTTTTTTGTCAAGCTCGGTAATCTTTTACATAAGTGTGTTTATGGTCTGTGTGTGCCCTTTAACTTCAGTTATCATAAATGTTTGAACCCTCCCCAGGTGGGATGGAGATGGGGGGAGGGGAGAGAGAGGGGTGAAGGGGGAGATGTTTATCATTTAATCTGAGGTATATGTGTGTAAAGGTTTAGGGATTACATCCCTTTATTAGCCCTTGGTGGATGCAAGTAATGCATGGATTCCTTTACCTCTAAAAACATAATAATATTCAGCAAAGACTACCGAGGTGGCATCTTAAAGATAATCACAACATGCACAGCAATAATGATGACTTTAATGATTACAATGATGAGTACCAAATTATTAAGAGTGAAAATTCATGAAAGTATATGATGAAGATGAACACTGAACCAAAGGGACTAAAAAGATTCACAGAAGAAAGTGCAATATTCACGATGAGTGCAATACTGTTAATGAAGAAATCATTAGTAGCCTTCTTTGCTCTTTTTGGACCACAAACATTATGGACAGGCAAACAAAAGCCGTGATGCATTACAAAACTAAAGGTACATCACAGAATTGTATTTACCTAGAACAACATACAGGAGAAACCTGGTACCTTAACAGCTTAAAAAATGTCTAAACCGAAAAGAAACTGAAAATGTTTCATTTTCCCCTATTGTTATCAAACTTGCGATAAACCAAAGATACCAGGGAACCTAGTATGACTAAACCAAAAACATTTTGACTTGCCTGGTCCTCCTTGTCCTACGAAAAACTGGAGATTTATAATGCTTTTGGCTGACTATAATGTTGGTCAATTTAAGGGCCAAGATGCTTCCACCATACCACTCTGATCTAGACTTTTCACTAGGTAGTAAGCACCAAAGTATCACTGGTTGTGTGGAGGCATGAAGCATTACTGTATGCTAGCAATAACTGTATGCTAGCAATAGGTACTATGTGTAGGCCCACAGTACTTAATTAATTTTATATGCGTTGCACATTGCATAGAGATACAAGCTAGCACAAGAATTAAAATAAACACAATTCTCAATCTGACAATACAAGATTTCTTAAAGTAAAATAAACCCACACTACATACACCCTGGATTTTAAAATTAAAAATCTCAAAGAAATCGAAGGGAAAAAAATTGAGCAAAACAGAAAACTGTTGAAAATATGGCATTTGTAACTCAACATTGTCTATGAAATAATCTACAAAAAATGCTAAATAAAATGCATTGAGAAAACAATGAAGAAAATTACCAAGAAGTAAAAGAAACTATTAAGCCAAATATGAGTTATACCCATTATTCAACTGGCAACTTTGTTTTAACCAAAACACAGTCTGGTCTCTCTAATCCAAACACTTCCATTCCCGGCAATTTGTTCGGATTACAGAATTTGCCCAGATTAGGGAATACTGAGAAATAATAATTTAAAAAATCTGTTCCCAGAAAATCGTTTGAATTACAGAGGGATTTAGATAACAGAGGTCTGGCTAGAGAGATCAGACTATATGTTTAAACCAAAATAAAATCAATGGTCCCTTGCGTTTCACTTTAACATGTTTCTACCGTAAAGTCAATCACCCCTGAATGTATACTGTGCTCTGCTCCTCTCTAGAGAGCTTATATCAATATCATTTTATTTGTGCCAATCAATTAATATTGACAGCATAAACAATTGATGAATAAAACTGGCACTTTTGTACATTTAAAGATAAAAAGAGATTGATCTAAAGATTGATCAAGGTTTGGGAAGTCTTGTCACTGGAGATGATTGCCTATTGAAGAGAAAAGGATCATGCATTCTACATAGTAAGATGTTAAAAAGTTAAAACCCAGTGAATGGTTGATATGCCCTTCTGTCCACTCTCTTCTGGTATGTAGCTGTCTCTTGCTTCATTCTTGTTAGTGAAAAAGAGAAGAGGCAAAATGAGAACAAAAAAAGAAAAAAGAAAAGAGAACTCTTAAAATAAGAATAGCAGTAAAATGCAGCTTAGCTATATAACTACAGACATGAAGAACGCAAAGAAGAATGTTAGTCATTTTTTAAAATAGAAAAATTCATACTGAGGGTTAGTGGGGGAGTTAAAACTTGCAAAGCATTACCTTTCATATAAGCTCACATCTTCCCTGTAATTCACACGATAAGCAGCACTCAATTAGATGCCATTTTTTACACTGCTAATTTTAACTACAATTAATAAGCATTGTAATAGTATTTGATACATATACATTTAATAAAATCGGAAATATCAACTATATATCACAAATAGCCAAAAGAAGGCTGACAAAATGATGGATTGAGATTGGCTAGGTGTTTCACTACCTTACTCAAACTTACTGTAACTAACGGTATAAAAAAAAAATCAAGATATAAAATATGTTACAAGAAAACAAATTTAAGAAAAGCATCATTGAAGTGAATGAATCTTTAAAAGAATATATCTGCGATAAACATGATAAGAAGAAAATGAAATATTAAAGAGTTTCAGCCATGGAAGTTTAGATTTGAATCAAACAAGTAACATTTGCAATGGTGCCTATAGCCTGACCCCCCAAAAAAGAGTACATAATGTCAAATCATGCACTGGATTATAGACAATAATTTTTACTTTTTTTTACCCGCCAGCTTGGCCAGTACTTACAGTACACCTGGATAGATTAAGAATATTTTAGTCAAAAGCCTTTCTTAAGGAATTAATGGTAGTGAGTGAGGATGAATCCTGATTGTAAAAGTTTACAAGCTACTATTAACGCTTTTGTAATCATTAACATTATGATATATAGACTATGAAATGATGGTACCTGGGTTGAGGTGGATGAGGTTTCTTTTGCTTCAAGATTTGAGAATTTTGGAGTAGTTGCAAAGCTTGCAAGACTGTTCGTGCTGCCATGGGACCATGATGTTTTTGCCTAGCAATATGGGCTTGCTCAAGACGGCATAAAACAACAAGCTCAATTTCAGCTGCAGCCATGCCCTCAACTCCTGTAACGTAAAGTTACTTACAATTAGCATATCATTGCATTATTGACCTTAATCAAAATATTAGAAATTAGATGATGGAAAATTAGATAAGGAAGAGGCATATATTTTAACATCCTACAAGACTATGGCAGAACAAAAATGGGAAAGACAGAAATGGTAAGGGAGAGGATAAAGCTCTCATGAGGATATCTTAAGAAAAGTTGATTCTCATAACCTTCATCTACTATCTTTAAGGTTAAGATTTCACTCTTATCTTGATATAAGGTAGGCCAAGTAGATCAGCTGGTTGAGCATTGGGCCATCAATCTGTAAACCTTGAGTTCAAAGATTTTTCTGGCAGATTTTTCTTGTGGCTTACGTGTCAACCCAGCAGCAAATAGGAAGCTAGATCTCTTAGATTCAGCTTGGCAAGAAATGGCAAACTACCACACAAAGCCATGTGCCATAAAAATTGGGGCACTTCTCCCAATTTCCCTACACTCCGCAATGAGCATGAGAACATTACTTTCATGATGTTACAACAAAATGCTCTTGCCCAGTCTCATCAATACTTAATTAATTAATTACAATAATTTATACTTTGAAGTTGATAAGACATTTTTTCATAATGTACAGCTCAATAACTCTATGGATCCACCATGGCACTAATGGCCATAGCATTAACAATAAAAACGTACCATGCTTTTCATGAGCTGCATTCTCTGTAATGACATCTGCTATTGTGGTGACCATTTGATCGGACATACTGAGTAATGTTCCCTTGATGTCTTCCAGAGACATGCTACGAGTTCCATCTGAGAACCGGGCTTGAGGTGGTGCACTGGCATCTTCACTTTCAACATCTGAAAGAGTAAAAACTGGCATCATTTTTTATTTCATTGAAAGAGATATATTTTAATATTATGTTGAGTACAAAAAGCTATATTAAGTTGAGCTGAGCAGTCAAAACTTACTTGAGCCTTTAGCCTTGTTAGTTGAGTCATCCCTCTTAGAGCCAGAGGAGGGAATTGTAGACAGGTTGGGTGCTTTGCTTCCAAGACCCCCTCTGGAAATGGTGCTGATATTTTGAGGATGGCTTAGTGTAGTTCCTGGATCAAGAGTTGTTCTGAAAGGAATGGCAATAGATGTACAGATTGAAATAATTAAAAAGTGTATTTTCAAAGAGAAGGAGAAGGAGAGGATCAAAAGGATCATGTTGAAGGATAGTCAAAATAGAGAGAAAGAGAAAAGAAAAAAGAAAGTAAGATTGCCTTACTGAGAGAGAGCCAGACAAATAGTAAAAAAAAGACAGAAAATCATGAAAGGAACTTGACTATGATTTATGTGCATTCTGATACCCAAAATTGAAGGTGAAAGTAAAGTTATGATAAGTTCATAGTCAAATACGTTTTGTTAAGTACAGAAAACAAGTGATTCAAATTATCCTGAAATTATAATGATGAAGAGATATAACAGTTTCTTTCATCATTTCAATTCTATGTAAGATATGAGACAGCTGTTACTTATTTGGTGGAGTTTTGGATTATCAGGAATTAGTTCTTATTCAATCCCAAAAGTTTGGGAAAATGTTATTAATAAACCTAAAGATGAGCAATAGGCTTAAATTAATAAGTCTTATACTATGCACTCACAAGTGTTCCTCTATTTTAGGTAAGACAGGAATTGTATTTGCCACGCTGATGAAGAGATGAGCCTGTACTAAGGTCAGATGGCAAGTCATGTGAGGGCCAAATAGCGTTCCAAGGCTGGACGACAATCGCTTATCAATTAGATTTTCAAGAACCTTAAAACATGTAAACAGAATATAAGGGATTATTTATTTGGTTTTAAAATAGGAACATTTATTTCGATTTGCTAACAATGACAAAGGTGCATAGTGTTTGATTCTTTTTACAAATCATTTATTGTGAGCAAGTGATAGATACTCTGATAGTAATCCTTAATCTGATTGAGATTATCAATGTAATGTGAAGAATATTTATTCTATAATACATTAAACTAACTTTTGGGATATCATTGTACTTAATCTTATTAATATTAGAATAACTTTAAGTAAGTAGAGCAAATATAACTATACAGGAAGAAAGTAATGATAAAAAAAATCAAAACTAGTTTTCCATTTCAAAATACCAGTTGAAAAATCATTATATTATTATAAAATTAAATATTCATTAAATATTTACTTGAAGTAATTTTTGTGAGAAACTAATCAACATTTACAAATTAAGACAGAAAAGCTACTTCAAAAAGTCAATCTTTTGTTGTCAACAGGACCATGTGAGCACAAAGTTAGTGCATAAAAAGATAAACAAGAAGTGAAAATCACAAGGAATCAAATTTCATAGAATGATGAAACATGAATTAACTTAAAAAACAAAGAAACTATTTCATAAACCGTTGCTTGCTTTTAAGAAATACCAAAAAGTTTCTCTTATTCCAAATAGCCTTCCGTGTATCAAACTTCCAAAATGTGTTATCAGTCATCACACTTGCTTCATTATCTTTAGTTGTTGTATCTTCTTTTTTGGCCTTGACAAATTAATTAATAAGGAAAAAATTCTCATCTTCATAATAAGGAATATCAGTAAATGGCATTTCAATGCCGTAAAGAAAACAGCAATTTTTAACTCCCACAGATTGTATGCTCGTTTCTCGGCATTTTTTTCCCCAATTTTTAAATATACTTGTAAATGATGGAAAAAAAGAAATTACAAAGGAAAGAATAGCAATATAGCATGAAATGTCAGATAATGAAAATATCCAATTTCTGCACTATATATCGGGGGGAGTCTACAAACATGATTCCCAAATGCTATCCTCAAGTCTTATCTGCCGTTTTATTTTAAAATGCAGAATATGCGCCATGACCAGGCTGGCTAGATTTCCAATTATCCCCATTAAACCAACCTTATTTTACAATGACAATAATATAACTTCACCATACTATAATTCTCATATCTAGGCATTCAGAGACTAAAGGAGACCGACGTTGGCCGTGTGGATTGCGTAATAATCAAGGGCCTGCGTTTTGTTTTGAAACTGGCCGACCGAATTGCTCATTCGTTTTGTTTGAAACTGCAGAATATCATAGAATTTCTCCTGCTGACGACCACCGCTTTTATTCAAAAGCGAAGAATAGTGGAGTGACGACCGCCTCTTTTAATCCAAAGCGTAGAATAGGCTGAGTGATGACCACCCCTTTTAATTTAAAATGCAGAATATGGAGTGTCTGAATGTATGTAACTCGTCAAACACTCACACACACACACACACTTTGTTTGACTCTTTTCGTGTGGTTATTTGGGGGGAAGGGGTGGGGGGAAGGGGTTGGTTTTCTGTTTGTTTTGTTTTGTCTTTTTGGGTTGTTTTCTTTGGGTTTTTGGAGGGCGTTGTTTTATTTTGCTTTGTTTTTAGGGGTTGTATTTTTAAGTAGGCAAAAAAATTAATTAATGATTAATATTAAAAAAAAATAGTAAGTTCTTGATTATGAAAGTTTAATATGATTATGTCATCAGATGTCAAAAGTAAGTTGTCTTTATATTCTCTTTCAAATTTTGAAACGGCTATTTGATCATCTGTTACCCATTTGCCCAAACTGATATCCATCTATCCGATCATTATCTGCTGTTAACATTTGACTCAACATCAGGGAATAGGAAGGAGCTTACTAACTATAATTAAATATTAACATTAATTTACCTTCAAATTTTGAGGATCTGTGATTGCTTTTGCAGTGCTGAATTTAGTGGAGCTACTTCTCCCTTCCATCTGCCTGAAATTACTATCTCCTGTGTGAGGAAGTCTCTCTCCATTCAAAAGTCGTTGCAAAACAATTAAGGCTTCGGTGTACAAACCCAGATCTGTAAGAATACGAATCTTGAGAATGCGTCCATCAACAGCACGTTGGACATCCCGCGCTACAAAAGTGGTGAAATATTGGTACAATGATAAAAGGGGTAGGACCTATGGGAATAAAAGATGAGAAAAAAAATTAAACTAATGTTCAGACAGCATATAAGTATTCAACAAAATCATCAAAAATGAATCAAACACAAAATTACATATTTAATAGATATTTCACTGCTAATTCTAAAATTTAATAATTAAGGATTTATGATCTATCTCATATAAGAAGCAATGAATCCTATTTTGAAGAATTTTAAAAGACCAACTAAAAAGTATGAGGTGAAAGAAATATAAGAATCCATAAATTATAATAATTTCTGGTGAAAATGTCAAGCCTTTTATTTCCTTTTGTAAGCCTCATCTTATGTAACTTTCACACATGCCTTTGATTAAAGAAACAGCTATGAGAATACTTAAAAGTTTACTCTCTCTATTTTGACTGAAATTGAACAAATAGGCAATCTGAAACCGATATTTCAATTTTGCTTAATGTTTATTTCGAATGAACATCATCACTTACAAATAAGTTGTGTTGCCCACGAGAGAGTTCCTCTGTAACCCAACGCAAAGCTGCAACCATTTGTCTTCCATCAGCACGGTAGCGATCAGACATAAAGTCTACACCAGGCACTAAATTTGTGACTTCACAACCTTCACCAACATCATAAAGAGCATAGTCTCTGTCTGCTGTTGGGTGTGGCAGGGAAGACCGGAAAAGGGCCTGAGAATAAATACATAAGTATGTAAAATAATAGGAAGTTTTGTTGTGAATATAATGTAATTATATTCTTAATGAAAATGTTTTTAAATTTATTAGTTTAAAAAGAGAACAATAAACAACATTAAAAACATGAAACATGGGGGGGGGGGGGGGGGGGGGGGGGCGGGGGGGGGGGG
>JASKDV010209907.1:3529-28819 GCA_032466395.1 Aegires albopunctatus
GCCTGGTCTCTCTAATCCGAACAATTTTTTGGGAACAGATTTTTTTTTCTTCTTATTATTTCTTAGTGTTCCCTAATCCTGAAAATTCTGTTATCCGAACAAATTTCAGGGAACGGAGGTGTTCGGATTAGAGAGACCAGCCTGTATGAGCTGCTGCTGCTTTTTTATGTTCTTTAAAAATATATATATACATATATATTATTTGTTTTTGTTCATCATAAATTGACATGGCATTGTTACAAATGTTTATTGAAATCCCCAGTGGACTCAGGGGGTGCCAACCTTCCTCGCCAAGATAATGTCTTTCCGGATAAAAACCATTTTGGACGCATTTTCTACAATCAGGCCAGAATGTCTTCCAAGAAAATACCACAGGTGAATGGAGATATCTTAGACCAATTAGTATGAGGGTTTTATGGCACGCTGGTTGTCAAGCCATCCATTGAAATTGTTTGTTCCTATTTCAGGGTGTCCAGCAAAGTAAGAAGGTAGGATTTTGGGGGCCAAGTAGGATAAGTCAGATTTTTGTAGGATTTTTGGGGCCAAGTAGGATAAGTCAATATTTGTGTTTGTTGATCCGGATTTGTCATTTTCATTTATGGACATGTGCTTGTAGATCTACTAGATCTAGTCTAGATCTAGATCTAATATGTTATAGACTGTCAGGAGAGGGTACTGTGTGAATAGGGATGGCCAAGGTGACAGGAAACCATTAATTTAACTATAGAGACTACTGGCATTGCTTTACATAGGCTAAATAGTATATGTACAAAACATTGACTGTTTTAAAGTTCCGGGATTGTAATACTCGTATTTAGGCTTCCCCCAGTCCAGCTTAGCAGTGCCAAGACGCTAAATATGATTTCAAGCTAATAAGGCAAACGTGATGGGCACTCAGCAGATTTAACTTTTGCAGAAAATATCTAGACCTCAGAGGCGTCGTGGTTGAGTGGTTAGCAAGGTCGGCTTTCACTCAAATTGGTCATTAGCTCCATTTCTGCTGATGCTTGGTGCAATGTTGAGTCCTTGGGAAAGTCTCTCTATGCGAATAATTTTCCTCACCGCACCCAGGTATAAAAATACCTGATATAGGCAGTGAAAGATCTTGTCAGTATGTTAGAAAGTAAGCACTGGTGATTAGCAGCTCAGCTGTATGCTCCCCATGGAGTTGAGATGATACTTGAGAGAAATGGCCTTCCAGGGGGATAACTGATGTAAAGTCTGTGAGTCTGCAATGAGCGGTGATGGGGACTATAAATTCATCTTTATCTTGACTTCTTAATTTGGGAATTTTCACATTTACCGTAAGCAGCAAGTTTAATTCTTTGATACAATTTTTTTTGTCATGAGAAATTTTTCAATGGTAAAACATTTGCATGTTTGGGGCAATTTTCAAATGCTTGCTTACTGAGACACTTTTTGTTTGTGATTAGGAAAAATTTTTTAACATTGAAATATTTACCTCCCTCAGGTGGCGGTCGTGCTTGGCAGTTGTACCGCAGGTGGTGCTTACACTCCAGCTATGGCTGATGAAAGTATCATCGTCAAGAACCAAGGAACAATTTTCCTCGGGGGACCTCCTCTAGTAAGCAGAACCATTTCTTGTTTTAGTGATCCCTGACCTGATATCAATATCGTAAGGTTGGCACATGGTCTTTAGTTTGTCTTCGCCAAGATTTTTTTTGGACCTTTCTTTTATTTTGTATCCTAGCCCTTCTTTTGGTCACTAAAATTTTTAACAATTTCACTTCTGCCTACCATTGGTTTTGTTATTATTATTGTTTTTGTTTATTTTTAATGGTTTTTTTAAATTATTTTTATCATTATTTTTACTATTATTATTGTTACTGTTGTTATCATTATTATTATCGTTATTATTATTATTATTATTATTTATTAAAAAAATTTTTTTTTATCAATAGTCAAGAGATCCTTCTTCCTATTTTATGATAAATCAAATCAATCTATCATTCTGGTAACCGATATGACTGAGTATTTAGGGATTTGTTCACATGATGTGTCTCATTCCAGGTCAAAGCTGCAACTGGAGAAGAGGTATCGGCAGAAGAGTTAGGAGGGGCAGATTTACATTGTGGGTATGTTTTTACTAAAATCATGATAGGAAAACACTTTCTCATTTTCATAATATATGAATATTGTGCCGTCAGTATGTCCCCTTTTAGATTATATGTTGGGTATGTTTTTACTAAAATCATGATAGGAAAACACTTTCTCATTTTCTGTGAAAATTTCAGATTTGACCCTTCCGATTTTCCAGCTCATCGGGAATGAGAGAAACAGACTAGCTTTGTCGATTAATCAGAGTTAGACCTTTGTCGGAAAGCCACTGAACAAATCAAAATGGTGGCCATACCGGCAAACGTCGCAATAGTTTACAAATGTATTTTTTCCTCATTTCATGATGAATAATGATATTTTATGAACAGTTGGAGTAGATTTAGACATCATCTACCGCCACGTGATGTTTGATGGTCAAGAGCACCAAAAATACAACTTTAAATGTCAAGAAGCTTATATTGCCATCTATCGGAGACAGTTTTCAGTTTTAGACCGGTGGTTTAAGTTGACTTTCAGGTTTTGACAATTTGTTCACTTTCACCCATGATTATACGCATCTCTTTGTCCATTGGCTTAGAGTCCTTGGGAAGGGCCCATTAGCTATTTAAAGCTCGAGCAATGCACACTGTGTTGATTTTGTATATATGCCTACTATTTTAATCTGGATTCTGGGCAAAGTGTGCCAAATGTGATGGGTTTTAAGGGCGCGTTCAAGGAATATTTCTTCACCCTCCTTAGGTTTATGTTGTTATTGGTTGAATATTGTATTGTTATTTAGCATGTGTCCACTAAATGTGCTCAATGCGCTTTGCAGTTTCCCTTGCAGGCCATTCCAATTTACTATCCTTCTCAACCCCCCCGGGGGGAGGGGGGAATACAGAGGTTCGACCTGATGAAAAGCGCTTCTCTCTACCATACTGACAAGATATCTTTCTATACCTATAGCCAGGTACCCATTACACCTGGGTGCGGTAAAGAAATGCATGTAAAGAATCTTTCCCAATAACTCAACATCGTGCCCAACCGGGATTCGAACCTGGGACCTTTCGATCACCAG
Organism: Aegires albopunctatus; assembly: GCA_032466395.1. Taxonomy (NCBI): domain Eukaryota; kingdom Metazoa; phylum Mollusca; class Gastropoda; order Nudibranchia; family Aegiretidae; genus Aegires; species Aegires albopunctatus. The sequence goes on from JASKDV010209907.1 coordinate 6,666, forward strand.
CCCAAATGTCTACCACTTGACCACGATGCCACACAAATCCGGGGATGAAACCTGTGACAACCTGGCATCTTCTCTTGGACTTCATTTAACTTTGTGTTTTCTGCTTTATGCAAGATTAAACCGGGATAAGTTTCAATTCAATGGGCCGGATTGGTTCTGAACCCTTAGCCTTAATCGATTCCATCCATTATTTTTTAGCTGTCTCTGTTAGAATTACCTCGCTTTACACGTAACTTTATGAATAGTTCATAGCTGCCGACCAGTAGGATAAATTCATACTAGATATGATACAGGGGTGCCAAATCTCTGGATTTATCCCGGATACCAGGCTTCAGGCCAACTGTTGTGGGGTTATTTTTGGTTCTATTTAAGCCAAATTTTTTTCCACCAAATTATATTTTTTTTCTCCCCTGAAGTGCTTGGCTTTTCATTTAATGATGCATAATGTTATCTCTTTGTACATTTTATAATGCACGTTATGAATGATAGGCTTGTCATCGTCGTTGTTCTCATTTCTTTTCTTTTTTTCATTTCAGGCGATCCGGTGTTACTGATCACTACGCCCAAGATGAAATACATGCTTTGCATTTGGCAAGACGTATAATCAAGAATCTCAATTATGTTAAAGATCCACGGGTGAATTTACTATAATTTTCATTCAGATTCATTGCTAAAAAAACTTCAAAAATTCAATTAGCATTCATTCATTGACACACTTTGGCTGGGTGACAACTGAGATTGAATCCCGCGATGTGCACAATTTTATTAATAGCCCCCCCCCCGATCACAGGTGATGTGTCCATAGGTAAGACAAAAATGTTTCCCAATTATCTCACTTGACCGAGGTGTAAGTTAACAGAGATATTCAGAGTCACCAGTTGGCCCGCTATTGGACTTCTTTGCTCTTTGATAAATTCTTTTCTCCATAATTAATGAATTTTTAATGCCTTATTTTATTTGGCTTTTGTTAGTTTTACTCTCATCCCACTAGAACGATACAAGAAGTGAAATGGAGGATTAAGGTAACCTATTGGTGGCATAATTAATTGATAGTGTCATAAAAGCTCTCATATGAACCCATTTCTAATTGTCAGTCCTCCTTTTTAAATTGAATGTTGTGGCAACCATGCGCGAATCAATACGAAAACGTACCATGGAGTCCATGTATTTCAAACTCTGATAATTGGAAGGCACCTCAGTCTTTTTTTTTTTTTTTTTTTTTTTTTTTTTTTTTTTTTTTTTTTTTTTTTTTTTTTTGTTGCTTTGTTAATAAAATTTAATCGGGGGTAATTCGAACTATAGTATTCCTTGCCAGATTGGATAATTTGGGGTCTTAATTTGAATTTTCTTGATATAAGTGACTGCTAAACTAAAAGCGGCTCAACCATTCATCAACATTACTTTATCCCAAACTGTGATCCCAGTCATAGTAATAAAAGCAGCCTTCAGTTGGCCCTCTTTTTGGGGTTCGTAGCCCTCAGTTGGCCCTCTTTTTGGGGTTCGTAGCCCTCAGTTGGCCCTCCCCTGTCTTCGAAATTTTTGAACAATTTCTTTTCTCCGTGCCTTCAAAGTTATGGTTGCTTTCCCTCTTTGAGATTTTGTCAGTTCCCTACAACCATCCATAAGATTGAAATAGGAAAATGAAGGAATTTAGTGCCCCTGTGATTGTATCTTTAACCTATTACACAACAACCCTCAGTTGGGCCCGTTTTGAACAGTCAACCCTCATTTCAGATTTACACAATGTTGTGGCAACCCTGTAAAAGGCTGACTTGTTATTGATAGTACTCTTAGACACCAGACCTCGCTACTAAGTAGTCAAAATTCTGACAGCCAGATGGCGTAGACCTAGCAATATCCTTCGAAGAGTAGCGACTTGGATTGAAATCATAATTTGAACTCGATAATTCAAAGTCGTCATCATATCCCAAAGGAATTTGAATTAAGCGAGTTCCACTGTATTTTCACACTCAAATCATTTTTAGCTAATTCAGAATTTTAGCATTGAAAAATGATATATATATTTTTTAGAATAGATCCATTTAAGTAAGTTTTTTTCTCAGACGATTTGTGGTTAATTTGTTTTTGTTTTTTTCAATTTCCAACGTTAATTTAATATTTTCTCTAAGGCTGCAGTGGCTAAGTGCTAGTGTGGCCTGCTTGCAATAAAAAATGTGAGTTCAATTCTACTTAGTGCTGAGTCTGATGTTAGTTCTTGGGAAGGGCTCATTGTTTTGCAAATTTCTCATAGGCACTCAGGTATTAAAAGAGTACCACCTGGACAAAAGCAGCAAATATTTTGTCTATAAATGTTAGCAGAGCAGAAAAGTGCTGGCAAACTGCTGCTCAACTCTGTGCTCCCTAGCAATTTGAGAAGGCAATGGCAAAAAAAACTGCTGCTCAACTCTGTGCTCCCTAGCAATTTGAGAAGGCAATGGCCAAGAAACTTCTACTCAATTGTGTGCTTCCTAGCGATTTGAGAAGGTAATGACCAAGTAGCTGCTGCTCCACTCTGTGCTCCCTAGTAGTGAGCGGAGGAGGATAGTGGATCATGAAATAAATATATTCAGGGGGCGATGCAATGTGTTATCTACTACACCATCAACTCCCTGGACTCTATTATATAAAGTGGGGACTTTATGAACACCAAGTAGTTTGTTATTGACCGTCTTTATGACTATAACTTTGTTTGTATCACATTTCCCCATGTCCACTACTTTAGAGATATCTAGGTTTTTACAAGATTGCTTAAACTGCCCAGGGTTCTTTTACATTCGTACATAATACACAGGGGACCTCCTTGATAACAGTCCATATCCGATAGGACTTGGCACTCATTTTATCCTGTTGTTTGACTATTCCCTCTTGTCAGATGAATATCACCAAGCCAGTCGAACCTTTGTTCCCGGCAGATGAACTTTATGGAATTGTCGGCGATAACTTGAAGAAAACATTTGACGTTCGTGAGGTAAGTTGTTACACATTTGTTGCTTAAATGAATGTTAAGCGGGGTTTACATGTAGGCATCTTTAGGTACATATATCTTTCTGCGTTGATTCGTCCGGCTGCAACTTTTTTTTTGGTTGATTTTGTTGAAAGTCATGGCAGGTAGATGCTGTAAAACATTTATTTATATGTAATCTCAGCCTTGGACTCAAATGTTATTCTGTGTTGACAGTCTTCACCAATGTTCCCTCTCATTTATTGTAAGCAGAAATGATAAAGATTTCAAAAGAAATCTGTATAGGCCTGAATCCAAGTGCAAACAATCGATATAATGCTCGTCGTTCATGCTTACATTTTTAGCGTGCGCACAGGAACATTGGTCTGTACTATTGTTTATATGATGAATGCATTCATTGCTGGGTTTTTTCCATGTAATTGATGTATAGGGTCAATTTTTTTTTGTTAATTTTTTTTTTTGCCTTATCATGAATTATAGTGCACCCCAGGTTAGGAAGGAAGTGGAAATGCATGATTTTGTAACATGATCTAAATAGATGAGAACACATTATGCTGCTTATTGGCCACTTGAAACATACATCTTCCACCAAGATTGTTGGAGTTATGCGTTTAGATAGCAAAACCTATGATATGTGTAGATCCTGTTATTCAGACTATAGTATGTTGATATGCTGTTACTTGAGGATTAAACCTTATATCTTATTATCTAACCAATGGTCTTACTATAATTCACTATTCACAAACTCTTTATTTATCTAAATATTCCATCTATTCTATTCTAAATTTATTTCTCCTTTGAGTATGTTTCACTTGATAAATTGATATATATGCATTTTAGTTGCTTTTTGCTTCCCTCTCTGTCATCCACTATTACAGATGGGATGTTTAATGTTCATGTTTTATTAATATAATGTGCTGTTTGTAATATTGTAATACAACCCCAAGAGGAATATTACGCAGAATAGGATTGATTTCGGCGTAATATTCCTCTTGGGGTGGCTAAAATCTGGGGAACTGAGCCTCAGACTCAGACCCCTGTGGCCCTCAACTCCCTGGACTCGCTCTGAATTATTATATACTGTATATAAATATAATGTAACGAATCTTAGTTGTTTTTTTTTACCGCGTAGTGTTATGTCTATTCACCACGTAGTGTCACTAGACACTAGACGATTTTCAGGTTTGGCAGTGGGGTGAAATTTGGGTTTCAGGATTCAGTGCTCAGCTGGCACTCATGTATTGTATAAAGATTATCTGTTGCTGTTGTTATTATTATTATTATGATTATTATTATATTATTATTATTATTATTATATTATTATTATTATTATTATTATTACTGTTATTATTATTATTATATATCTTGTAGTTGTGAAATAATTTCACTGTGTTTGTAATGCATTTTTTTTCTTTTCTCTTGCATATTGTAATCAAGCAGAGATTTGATAAAATCTCAAATTTCAATTCAAACATTACACTGCTTTTAAATGGCGCACAATTTAAATAACTTCATTCGACTAAATTTGTCAAATTCCTTCCTTACAGGTGATTGCCCGCATTGTGGATGGCAGTGTCTTTGATGAGTTCAAGGCCAAATATGGGGAAACTCTTGTCACAGGTGAATTGCTGCACTCCTTCTGAAATTGGCCAGTATCAAAGCGTAGTATTGATATACAGGGATTTATGATATAAATTGTTAGTAATTTGGAAATTGGCCAGCATCAAAGCATAGTATTGATATACAGGGATTAATGATATAAATTGTTTAGTAATTTGGAAATTGGCCAGTATCAAAGCGTAGTATCGATATACAGGGATATATGATATAAATTGTTTAGTAATTTGGAAATTGGCCAGCATCAAAGCATAGTATTGATATACAGGGGATTTATGATATAAATTGTTTAGAAATTTGGAAATTGGCCAGCATCAAAGCGTAGTATTGATATACAGGGATTTATGATATAAATTGTTTAGTAATTTGGAAATTGGCCAACATCAAAGCGTAGTATTGATATACAGGGGATTTATGATATAAATTGTTTAGAAATTTGGAAATTGGCCAGCATCAAAGCATAGTATTGATATACAGGGGATTTATGATATATATTGTTTAGAAATTTGGAAATTGGCCAGCATCAAAGCATAGTATTGATATACAATGATTTATAATATAAATTGTTTAGAAATTTGGTAGCATCCATTGCGACTGATGGATTCAGATAAATTGTAAGAAGATACATCTTTATATCCATTTTAAAACTTCCAAACACCACTCAGCTTTAGAGGTTGACAGGTCCGTGATATGAACATATTCTTTTTAACTGTTTATTTATTTGTTTGTTATTTCAGTGATCCTCAATATTTTATTGTTTTATTCTTATAATAATACTAACCCTCCCCCTCATCATCATCATTATTATTACTATCATTGTCATCACCAACCCATGGTTGGTTTTTTTTATAAATATATTATTGTTATTGTTAGATATTACAATTATTAATTTGCTATGTCTATTGTTCTACCTTTGTGTTGCCATGTAATCCAAGTCAATTTTCCTTTTTGGATTATAAAGTGATAAATCTTACCTTATCTTAACTTATTCTTCATCAAATAAACTGGCAAAATCCAACGAGGTTACGTATTACGGTCAATAGCCAATAACAACACAAGGAGAAAAAAAAGCTGTGTCTGGATCTTTAGATTTTAGATCTAATCATGGTAGATCTAACTTGCTTTGGATTCTTTGGATATGTTACGTAGTACTCATTTTTGTCATAAAATACTCATATTAGCCTCATTGACCACTCATTTTTGTTATAAAATACTCATATTAGCCTCATTGACCACTCATTTTTGTCATAAAATACTCATATTAGCCTCATTGACCACTCATTTTTGTCATAAAATACTCATATTTGCCTCATTGACCACTCATTTTTGTCATAAAATACTCATATTTGCACCATTGACCGCTCATTTTTGGACTTTTAAATTTCAAATGTTTAGTTTTCTACCCCGTATCATGGCATGACTTGGATATATCTTGTCAGATATGTAGGACTATATTAAAATAATCCCCAGCGTGACAAAATGTTTGAATTCCTGAGATAACTGATCACAGTTTCACTTGGTTGATTAAATTAACCAAAGAAACAAAATCATAACTATCTCTTTAACAGGTGGATTGGTCCAAATAGTCCACATTTTTTTGGCCTAGTCTAGTTTGGATGGCATTTTCAATATCAATTATTGTTGGAAATGTAGAGAAGTTTACACGTGTCTATACAGAAAATAATAGAGCTTCCTAGTGACAGAGCTGCCAACCAAGACAAATTTGAGACGAAAATACAAAAATACATATCACCTTCAACAAATCAACCTTTTGCCGATTTTCGCCTCAAGACAGAGTATAACAGGGCTCGTCGGTTGCCTTGAACTTGTACATTGCGTGTTTAGTAAAGGGCGTGTGTATTAGTATGCCAGTATTTTTTTTTAGAATATTTTATTAACATGTCAACTTGGAATTTAGTTCATTCGGGGTAATGTACTCTTTTTAATTGGACTTATATATTTTAACTGGACCATGCATGTATGTAAGTCAATATTTGAGATTTGATGTTACATAATTATTAAGTATGATGTTCAGTCAATGAAATACAAATTTGCAGATGAAAATACAAATTAGGTACTCTGTGGATACAAATGAGGTACTCTGTGGATGCAAATTAGGTACTCTGTGGATACAAATTCTGCAAATCTTAGGTTGGCAGCTCTGTAGTTAAAGCATTTGTTGATTATTTAATCCCCAAAAAACAGGCATGACTCTAGCCTAGGTAGGCCCAATGTTTTCTCTTCTGGAAGTCATCCGTTCAAGGGATAAGCAAATTCCATGAACACTTGTAGCGCTACCAAACTGATAAAGATCAGCGTGACCTTTATCCTCCATTGACTTTTTTACTTTCAGGTTTTGCCAGAATCTGGGGATATCCTGTTGGCATCATTGGCAACAATGGAGTTTTGTTTTCAGAGTCGGCTCTCAAAGTGAGTGGCTACCAACATGTCTGTATATGGCTAGTCATGATTGTTGTTTCATATTGTGTTTCCATCTAATAGACTCACTGCTCATTAATTAAAAGGGATCCCTTTATCTTGCCATTACATCCAAAAATCCCTCAGTCCCACCAGGTTGCATACTTCCGTTTTAATCCATAATGCAGAATATGTCTCTGACTTCACTTTTAGCCAGGTACTCATTTGCCTAATGAGAAAGAGCGATGAGCAAAATAAAATGTATGTTTAAAAAGCCTTCCCCAAGAACTCAGCATGGCCTCCTATGGGGAAATAAAGCTAGCTCTGGAACATTTTGTTCACCAGCCCAAATGATTCACTTTCTCTACAATGAGTTCTTACAGACATACTTTTTAATTTACTTACTTGAACAACGATGATTTTTGTTGGGGTTTTTTTTCTTTTCCCAGGGTTTTTTTTTTTCTTTTCCCAGGGTTTTTTTTTCTTTTCCCAGGACCCTTTTTATAAAGCTTTTTATTAGCTCTTTGTTCAGGCCGATTCAACAGGTTCTGAAAAGCAATTACAACCTCCCTACCTCAGACCCTATATAACCTGCTCAGTGTTCTGACGATAGGTAGAATGGAGACTAAGAGAATGATCAGAGGGGTCGGATTGTGGTTTATAGCGCCTCATGGCCACTCCCACGGTTTGTTAGCACAGTGAACATGCTAATGTAGCATTGAAAAGTGCAACAATATAAATGTCTGACATCCTCATCATCAAGATTTATTCCTCTTCAACCATTTAATAAAAATGGAAATAGCCAGTGAAACGTTACATGTATCCTTTTGTGTCTATTTTCAGGGAACTCACTTCATAGAACTATGCTGTCAGAGGAACATTCCACTGCTCTTCCTGCAAAATATTACTGGTGATTGCTATGTTGAAATCATGATTATTTTATATTATTATTAATATTTTACATTATTATTATTATTATTATTATTATTATTATTATTATTATTTTACATTAGAGAAAAGATCCAAGCGGACAGATTTGGAAAAAGGGTGAGATGGTTTGGGTATGTTCAGAGGAGGGAGGAAAGAATGTTAAGGATGGAAATACCAGGTAGGAGGAGAAGAGGAAGACCGAAGAGAAGGTATATGGATGGAATAAAGGCAGATATGATGTCAACTGGATTACGAGACGAGAGAGGGGTGCGTTGAAGAAGGTTGATCCACTGTGATGACCCCTAATGGGAAAAGTCGAAAGAAGAAGAAGAAGAGGATTATTATTATTTTTATTATTATAATTGTTGCGGATGCCTTCTCGGTATGGCATGACTATTCTGAAAGATATACGTAATACGTATTTAAGGCTTGCATGGCAATAACCTCTGGCATGGCATAGCATTATCAAATCCCTTGGTATGGGATAGAGAGGGAATGCTAGTTTGGCAAATGGGAAGTGGTTTTGCTGTTTTGTTTTGTTTTTACTCCTATGACCATTGTAGAAGGTAGCCTTCAATTAAATTTCCAATGAATAAATAATAATTATTTTTGTTAATAAAAATGTTTCGCTGTACAATGTAATTGTAATTATCACCATCTATTGTACTATAAATAGCGCCATCATCACAATTGTTATTTCCTCAGGTTTTATGGTTGGTAAAGATGCAGAGGCTGGTGGTATCGCTAAAAATGGTGCCAAGATGGTCACTGCTGTCTCCTGTGCCAACGTCCCCAAGATGACGGTCATCATTGGGGGGTCCTATGGAGCCGGAAACTATGGCATGTGTGGGCGGGCCTACTCGTGAGTATCATGGGTTGTGGTTTTTCCGAAAATTAGCTTTATTATTAGTATTATCATTATTATTATCTTTTTTTTAAAATTATTACTATTATTATTATTGTTCTTATTGTTCTTCTTCTTCTTATTATTATTACTATTATACTATTATTATGGCTTGTTATATTATTATTTTAAGTGCCATTGATTATATTTCAGGCCCAACTTCCTATACATGTGGCCCAATGCAAGAATTTCCGTAATGGGAGGTGAACAGGCAGCTCACGTCATGGCCCAGATTAGCATGGAACAGAGAATGCGGGAAGGGAAAGAGGTGGGATTGAACAAAGAAATTTTCTTTTCTTATAGTTTTTAATATGAATAATTTCATTGGACATATTTGGGTTGACGCTACAGACTATAAAGAGTGGACATAAGCTCTCATAACCATGCAGGAAATCTACCTTTTTCGGGGCTGATATCCCTGTTATTTTCATTGTTGTTGTCGTTGTCATTATTGTCTATATTTCTATTTCCCAGTGGAATGAAGAATTGGAGAACAAGATCAAGAAGCCCATCCTAGCCAAGTATGAAGCTGAAGGAAGTCCGTACTATGCCAGTGCCAGGTAAGGGAGGCAATCCACGGGAAACTTTCCATGGTTGTTGTCTTATTTAATTTTACCCATGTCCACTACTTTGGTGATATAAGGGTTTTCCTAGACTGCCTTGTAAACAGCCAAGGACCTCCGATATTTTAGTCCGTCTCCGAAGAGACGGCACTCTTTATCCTAACAAGGATGGGGGGCAGAAGGAAACCTGAAAAAAATTGGATTTCAAATTCAAGCCTGCATGGGCTTGGTAGGCGAGCGCCTTAACCACTGAGCTATCCGCTCACACTTCACATGGTCGCTATGACATCATGTTATAGCTTTCACAGCCATGTATTATAAATCTTGCCATTTTTTTTTTTCATGCCTCATTTTTCTTTCTTGCCCCCCTTAGATTTTGTTGTCAACTCATATTCTACTCTTCTTCTTTTATTTGTGTGTTTGTGTATATTACATCAGTATGTTAAGTTATGCCATGTCTTCATCCCCCTCCCCCCTGTTGGTATTACATCAGTATGTTAAGTTATGCCATGTCTTCATCCCCCTCCCCCCTGTTTCTATTACATCAGTATATTTTTTTTTCCATTCCAATTTTAATCTTATTATATCTGTTTTCCTCCATTTCTCATCTAGACTTTGGGACGATGGGGTCATCGATCCAAAAGATACAAGATCCGTTCTCGGCTTGTCACTATCTGCAGCACTCAACAAGCAAGCTCAACAATCTCGATTTGGTGTGTTTAGGATGTAAACTAGATATTAAAATTGTACATCATCAAAACTATTCCATCTTCATCCTCCGTATTTATTTTTGTGAAAGCCACGGAGAACATCCTTTGGTTATACTCAAATTTAATTTAATATGTGAACTTAGATCTATTTATTGTCTAATCTATGACTGGGTTTATGTAGCAGGTTGATTTGTGGACGTAAGAGTATATTTTAGTCTTGCGTAAACCACTTTGGTTAATGTATGATTTGATTACTGTTTGAATGGATGTGTTGAATGTGTGAGTTAACTCACTTGAGACTGAGCCCTTTTTGGCTTTACTAGCGTTCAAGACTGAAGAATTTGGACCATTTTTAAAAAAATTGTTTAAAAACAATATTATAAATGCAAGCAATTTGAAATTTGAATACGTTTCTATAGCAATATTCAATTTTAACTGCAAACATAAACATCAAAAATATATACGTAACTTTATTGGATTTTTTTACAAATATTTGAAACAAGTGAAATTTTGCCTCTGCAAGAATTTCAGAAATCTCACAAAATGTTCTTCGATCAAATGATATGAATAAAATAAAAAAAAATGTACCTTGTTTTGTCTTAATTTCTTCATGTATTACTAGAGATTATTTATTTATCTAAATGTAAACTGGCTGCAACATTGTTTTGGTGATTATGAAATAGAAAAAAACCCATGGTCTTTGGTCTGTCTAGAATTGTGGTCTGAATCTGAGGTCTACATTGTCTACAGCATCACTACCTTCAATGCAAAATAATTCATCTCCAACAGAAACAACAATTTAGATTGGAGTAGAAATTGATCTAGTACGCTTTCGATTATAATCAAAATCCCTATCATCTGGTCCACTTTCAGAAAGATAAAACAATATTTTACCTGTATGCATATTAAAAAGGTAGAAAAAACAAAGTTTAGAGCTGTCGATTCATGAAGGTTGAAATCAAAACTAAAATAGGATAAATTTCTGCAAAATATGACACACCATGAGTTAAATTATAACTCCGAAGGAACAAGGCAAATAAAGGCTGCTTTTGCATTTAGTGATGGTTAACGCATTCTAGGCGTGATTGTCATTGTCTTATAACATCCTAAAGTTCATCACACTGCTGTGGCGTGAACCGTCGGCTCTATCTTTTTGCAGATCACGCATTACGTATGTTAATGTAAGCTGTCTCAAGTGAGTTCGTGTATGAATGTATTTGTTGGACGGGAGAATCAGTTTGTTTACTATGTAAGTCAATTTGGTTAGTGTATTAATTTAATGGGCCATTAATATAAATATATCAATTGAATATGTGAATACATGATTTATTTAAATCTAGATGTTGAATATGGAAATAGAATATCCACAAGATTAGATAAATTTGTTACGAGTGTTGAAATTTTGATGGATAAAATATTTACCCTAATGTAGGATGAACAGTTGCGTGATGTATGTTACTTGTATGGTTTAAGTTTTGGACAACCAGAATGTGTCACAAAGAAACAGAACACCCATGAAAAACTGAAACCTCAAACATTGTGTTGGTGTATAATACCTAAAAATGCTCTGTGCTATTTATTATCCTTTATTTCATAGCAATGTGACGGCATTGTAAAATAATCTTTTTATTTATATATTACAATGCATTTTTAAATTTTAACATTCTTTTCAACTGTCCAGCCCATTTTTAGACTTTATTTACGCCAATTTAAACAGGTTTTTGCTTGAGTTAAAATAATTTTTTTTTTTTTTTTTAAATAATGCAATAATGGACCATATCATGTACAACTACGTCAGTTGTATTATTTATTTATTTATTTTTTTTTTTTTTTGGAAAATGTTACATACCTGAGTTATGATATCATAATGTTTTTGGTGGGTCTCCTTTTATTTTTGCAGCCTCTTTCACTTTTGAACTAATTGTAAACTTTGCTTTAATTGATGTATGATAGATTTTCTTAATAGTATGCTTTGTAAACATTTAGTTTAACTGATGTAAAATATATTTTCATAATAATAGTATTATATGTAAACATTCAGTTTAATTGATGTAAGATAGATTTTCATAATACTTTGTTTTGTAAACATTTAGTTTAATGGAAATATATTTGATTTTGATGTCATGCAAATTAAAGATGCAGTTCAGTTCATGTGTGTCACATTTTCATGTGTATATTAATTTGAAGTCACCAAGTCCCGATATTTCTTGAGTTGTTTTAATCACATCAGAGGCTATCTCTTCATCCAGTCAATTTTTTTTTTTTGCCCATGGAAATCATATATTTGATAGTTTTTAAGCTTTTCGTTTCCTTTATAGGTTCATTGAACGTGTCATTTTAAACCTGTTAATGTGTTTCCAATTTTATCATCACATTTAAAACCTTAGCAAAAAATAAAATTCAGCTATCTTGTCTCCTCTTGTCTCATTTTTTTTTCTTCCCCCCTTGTGTAATGTTAGACGTTGAAATAAATATATCAGTCATATTAATTGCAAAACTTTTAAGATTTTGGATTGAATATGAATGAAATTATTAGTATTATCAGTAGGTGTGAATCTAGACCTCAATCTACCTATAGTGGCAGACAGGATTTTAGTTTCCAAATTTGAAGAAAAAAACCCCCCAGAAAATAGCCTCATTGTTGTTATTGTTAGCTTGCTGTTATAAAAATAGAATGGAATTTAGACATGAAATGCAAAACAGATAATTAAATCAGGGTTGCCGCATTGGCCTCTTTTGGAGTTAGTAGTCCTCAGTTGGCCCTCCTCTGGACTCTGGTTACTTTTAACAATTTCTTTTCTCCATGCCTTCCAATATCCAAATTACAAAATCCTTCCTTCTTTTTCCTTGCAACTTTTCTAATCCTACAGTCATCTTATAATATGGTGAAAGAAGATAAATGAAGGAATTTAGTGACCTTAAGATGGTATAGTATCTTTATTACACAAGTCCTCAGTTGGTCTTGTTTTGACTAGTAAGCCCCTACCTTACCATGGACTGAAACGATATTGTGGCAACTCTATAAAATAACCATTGTGTCAAACTGCATCCTTCGTTACGTCTATGTACAATGTATAAAGCTCATCCAAAGAAGCGTCTGGAAATGTCGTAAATAGCTAGTCTCAGGGTATACATCGATACCTGGGTGCAACAATTTGACAAACGCTATTTTCCAACTTGACATTTGTCAATTAATTGCAATCAGATATCGACATGCATTTCGTTTGTCCTCAGTGAGTTCAACTTAAATTGGTCTTAATATTCATTGGATTTTCATGTGAAAAGGCAAGTGATAAGCGACCACACAAATTTTTGCCATCTTTTTATTCTCCACTAGCCTGCTTTGTTGTGGGTAAAGTAAAGCATTATGGAAGTGTCATTTATTATTCATATTATTTTCATCTCTCGGAGATTCTTACACTTTAACTCTTTTACTGATGAAGATCAAATGTCACTGTGACCTACAGTATTTACCTGATGTAGGTCAAATGTCACTCTGATATATTGAAGAAATGAATCAATGTGCATAGGTTCCTTGCTCTTAAATGTGATTTACCTACCAGATCCTTTACTTAGTGAATTAGAATAAGGCTGAGATAGGTCTATGGCATTCCTTCTTTATTGCTTTATTTTTGCTTCTTTTGTGTAAACTTCTAAACTTATGAAAGGTAATAATAATTTTAATCAATTCTATAGTTTGTCCACCGAACCATTTTGTTTTCTTTTGTCATTTAATTCGTTAATTTTGATTATAAATGTTGTATTTGTAATTTATAAAATAGATTTAAAAAAAAAAAAAAAATAAGATAAAAAGAAATAGTTTGAGAACATAGGTCACAATTTAAAAGACACAATTGTATTTTTCTTTAAAAAAGTTTATTTTTAGTAGGAAAATAAATTTTAAAAAATATATGTCTTGGTAAATACTGCTACTACTACTAATACTTACGTTAATAGTAGACCCCATAAAAGGCAAATTTCCTTTTGATTTACAATGCTCGTCACACAATTCACAAGATTCATAATATAAAGAATAACAATAGTGATAAAGCTTTAATGGTGATACAAGTGAATAACATTGATAGACGACAGACATACTTGCACATGTAAATTCGCAGCAAAGTACAGACAATGTAACAGAATGAATGAATAATGCATTGACCAACAGATAAATAGAATAAAACATGAAATTCACAGATGCATTACGGCATCATCATTCCACAATTGCCTAAGTCAAAAAATTTGGGATTCAAACTGATGTGACAAATCTAATTAAAATGCCAAGCTTCGGCTATTGATTAAATCTCATTTTGATTCATTTAGAAACTTAATAGCTTTGGTAAAAATTCATAACTGCCCAAGTCTGTTTAAAATTTTTTTTTTTTAATTTGAAATATACGAAGATTCTTTTCATCTTTCTCAAAACCATTGAAAGAGAATTGAGGCATTTGTTGAATGATGCTGATGATTAGCAGGCAAGCATAAGAATGGCTATACTATACAATTTGAATTCAAAGACACTTTGACCCACACATTAATTGTCACGATAATAAATGCATTTTTATATATTATTCTGCTTTCGATATACATGTCTATACATGATGCCCTCTCAAGGTTGCCACAGAGCACCCAGTTGGTCTTATTTTGGGCTTTGTAGCCCTCAGTTGGCCTTACGACTTGAATCTTCATAGTCCTTAATTGAATTCTATTTTTGGACTTTGTAGCCATGTCTAGAATTGTCTTAATTTTAAAAATCTAGATCTAGTAATATTATTCTTTTTTCATTATTTAAGTTTTTAGCTTTTGTCACTTAAGTCTCTCAATAATTCTGTTTAAGGAAAAGATTTTTGTTTTGTACTTAACTCTTTGAATGCCTTATGTTTAGGGGTTGGGTTCAAATTTTAAAGTGAAGAACATATTTGATGTAGAAGAGCTATTCTTTAAAAAGATCATTTTCCGGCGTTTGAATTTGACAACGGCCAATATTTCAATGTCAAGGATTGATCCTAGTTTTAAAGTTTTAACATTCATAAATTATTATGAATCATTTATAAAGTTACATGTAGTAAAAATCATGGATTGACTCTAGAGCAATGAAATACATACATGTATCTCCCTCATGGAACTACCAAACTGGTAGTTGGTCATTTGGCACATATTATTAAAAGGGAAGTGCTGATATATCGTTGATTGGCAAGCAAAGAGTTAAACTTAAACTATTAGTAGTAGAAGAATCTGCGGCCACATCTTTGAAGATTAGAATAGTGATATCTTTTTATGGCCAAACTTGGTAGGCCTATAATATCTAGCCTCATTTCAGGAATTAAGCTAAAAAGTCTTCTCCTGGTTAGAAACCGCTCTCTGCCGTTTTGCCTTCAAACTTAGCACAGTATATTATTGAGCATAAAGAGAAATATACTGCATATGGGATGCAATTGGCAGCTCTCTTCTTAATTATACTTCTGTCTAATACGCCACACCAACTTTTTAGAGTTGGACCTATCTAACATACTTATCGTGAACATGGTTTTGATATCAACAATAATATATTATTGATGTTGGTGTATTTTTGTTCTTAACATCTTCATTTTTTACTTTTGATATTTATATTTCTTATTTCACTTTACTTGACTTTTCTTATATATCTATTAATAAGATTTATCAAATTTTGTATCTGTTTATTTTTGTTTCACAATATTAATAATTTTCCCTTCTAGTATTCTAAAAGAAATTTATACTTTGAGCCGTTCCTCTGAACAATAGTTGTCTTTTTGCAATATCTTAAGTTGTTTTTTGTTTTGTTTTTTACTTAAATGCAGTAAGGTTTGGTTTGTTTTGGGGTTGGTTTTGTTTTGTTTTGTCTGTGTGTTTGTTTGTTTTTAGTTTTTATTTTAATGCCATTTTAGCTTTTGTGCTTGCTTTTTTTCAAATGTCATTTATTTAAATGTGACTTTTTACATGTCTGTTGAACCGAGAGTCAATTGTCAATCTTTGGCAAACTTTTAAACTTTTGACATCACATCGAATAATCGTTTCATTGTTCTTTTTTTTTTTTTTTTTTTTCAGTTTAAGTTTTAAAAGAAGACCTAAGAAAAACTGCTTTTTTATCATCAGTCTTTTTTTGGATTTTCCAGTTTTTAGAACCATACTATTTGATTTTATCATTTTAATGAATCCCTTGAGATTTGCAATTTCTTTTTATGACTGGCTGAGTACCTAGAAAGAAAATTGATGTAATGTAATTTGTAATTTTACAAGATTTTTCTAGATTTTCTTAGCAATGGCGCAATAGATTTATCTTCGCTTATTTATCATTTGAACTAAGTAGCGGGTTAATTACACACGTCTGCAGATTTTCTTTTGAAGTTAATCGTTGAGACATAACAACTATAAAAAAATATCTTATGTGCTTCTTTTTTTTTTCTTTAAAGAATTGTGCTTGATACGTTTTTCTAATTAATTTTTATGGTTTATCTGATTTTACTCACATTTAAGTTGTAATCTGTTGTTAAAAGAAAAAAAAGAAAAGAGACTATTATCTACTGTGAAATTGTGAAAATTCAATTAATTTGTTCTTGTAATTGTGGGCTCACACAGAGATATTTCTACTTTGAAACTGACATGACATAAATTTGTGAGAGTCGTCACCTGAAGAGATTATTTTCCACTTTAAAAATTGGAAATTGTGAGTTTGATTTGTTGAGTTAGGGAATTTTTACAAATATAAATTGAAATTTTTTTTTACCCATATGTTACCACATTATACCCTTCTGATTTTCTAAATATTTCTCAGCTTTTTCTCTTGATTTAAAGACTAACATAAGACATGATTTGCTGCCTTTAAAGCCTGAATGCATTGCAGACACAGACAAAGCTGTCTCAAAGTGGGCAGGGTATTCATGCCTAGGTTCGGTGGGGAAAAAGGGACAAAGTGTTTCACATCACCAATGACCTGTGGTTATCGAGTAAATAACTCCTGCCTCATCACCCAGCTGACAAAGTAAATTAATGTTACTGGAGTTTTAAGATCATATCTTAACCACTGGTCAATGGTCGACCCGATTGTTTATGTCTATCATATTTGATAGAAGATGCATTCATTCTACTTTTACTTTTAGTCTTTTTACTTTATGATAAAAATGTATGAAAATAATGTATATAATATATTGCTTTTAAACTACCGATATTACTATTTCAATTTCCTTATAGATAATGGAATGCGCATTGAGAAATTAATACAATAAACATTTTGAAAATATATAAGATTTGATTCCATTCCATTCAATCCAGAATGTTACCAAATTGTCAATCATTATTATATATTTAAATGTATGTTATTGTTTTTTGTGCGTTTTGTTTTATTGTGGGTTTTTTTTTCTTCTTATAAGTCATAGTTACGATGTAAAAAAGTGATATGGAGTCTAGCTTTGTTTGTGTTGGGGGTTTTTTTTGGGGGGAGTGCTAATTTTTATTATTATTATCATTAATTTTGATTTTTTAAAAATGAATTCAAATAAGTTATATATATATTGAATTAGCCAGAATGAAATTAATCTTATCATAGTTACTTGTGGAAAAAATTGAATGGGCCAATTGGTTTTTATTGAAACTTAAAAATAATCTTAAAAGTTATTCAAATTTTTCATATTGTTGGTGTAATTGTCTAAACACTTATGTTTGGTAACATTTATGAGAGGACAAAGTGTTTAGAGAATTACACGGACAATATGTGTTATTGGAACCTCGCAAATCGATTTATCTAAACTTCTATAGTGATCTAGAACGTTTTTGGGATAGATATTAATAATAATAGTTAATATAATAGTGCTGTGAGAGATGCAAGTAACGCATTTTTTGGTCTAATTTTTTGTCTCCTTGTTTTTCTTTTTCCGCTCTCAGCAAATAGTGATGACAAATAGACAAAATGAGAATAAAGATAAAAATAAGTGCAAAAAGAGGTAACAAGTCTTTAAAAATGCAGTTAATATTTCACGTACCCGTCACATTCACAGATATTGAACATTCCAAAGAGGTACAAATCAGAAACCAATGAACTGCAATGAAACCTTATCAATTCTAAGGGATATGGTAGAAACCAATGAACTACAATGAAACCTTATTAATTCTAAGGGATATGTTGATGATTTCCAATGATCCAAGTTGGTATTACGTAGTCGCCAGTCTTTGATTGATATTGCTAGGCATAGGCCACCTGTCTGATGGAATTTTGCAAGCTTTGGTGGTTTACTGATTGACTTCTGTACCTGTAATAAATGTGACCTGTTTTTTCAAATCGGAACATATGTTGTGCATAGGGTGTTTTAGTTATTAATATCACATGAAAGCTCGGGTCATGAAATATAATTTGATACCAAATTTATGAAGATTGGTCTTTCCATTACGAAGATATATGGCGATGTAAAAATAGATTGGACAGAAAGCCAGTTTTGAGAAAATGGCGATAAAAGATGGAGAACCGTTTTAACTCGTTCAGGAAAGCGCATTTTTATCATTAATCATGTTTATTTCTCTATTGCCATATATTTATTTAATGAAAGATAAAGATTTGATCATTTTGAAACAACCATAAAACATTCAATGAAAATTATATTTTAATCTTTAAACGCCTCTAGTTCAAAACGGCCTGTGCGACATATGTTCTGCTTTAAAGAAACAGGTCACATATATTAATTTTTATAAGGCAAGCTTTTTATTACTTATAATTAGGGCCCCCCCAATCGGGTAGGGAATAGAGTTGGATGGATGGTTGAAATGCTCTTTTACTTTTAACAGTCATTAATACATTAATAATCAAATTATAACATTAATTTTTCAAAATTTGGTCAGAAATGGTTCAAATTAACTGTGAATTTTTTTAACAAAGCCAAAGATGAAAAACAAATCTAGACTTTGAGGTAACTAAGAATTATTCGGATATTCAAATTACCCGAGTTTGAATTGTATGGTCTTCACTCTACTTAGAATTACTAAAGCTAGACTCTATTTGATATATTTTATCTTCTGCTAGTGAGGCCAACAGTAGATCTTGCAACTTTGGCTCTTATGCCCTTGTCAGCTTTCATTTGATTGTAAGCAGAGTTTCCTGATTGTTCGAGGTCTTATCTCTTGCTAATTTAAATTTTTGTTTTGAGAACAGCATTTGAAATTTGATGTGACTGTGAAAGGTTGTGATCGGTCATCCTCTGTATGTTTGCATTGGTTTGGATGAAATAAGTTGATTTTTCTTTTCTTTTCTGAATTGTATCCAGCCAATAGCTATAAACCAATCTGAATTACAATTTTAGCATTTGCTTGTTCAGGTACCATGATAAACCCTTTTGACCACCACTGAAGTTTACTGTGCTGCAGCTTACACCTTAGTGCCTAACTTTTTCAGGTCTTTCTTTAGATTTAGAATCAGCGACATCAGATAGGGCTTCGGGGCTTCAGCCCCACCTCAAAATTCTACCGTGCTTTATTGTCTATATTATGAGCCAAGCAAGCACTGTATAAGAATAATAATAGGTAAACAATCAATTATCCCCAATCTCAGCTTTACCCACGTGATACCGCTGTTAGAATGAATACACAATATGAAAATTTTCCATTGAATTAGCAATTAACAATGGTCCAAACATTATTTTGTCTTCATTTTCTACTTCCTCTGCCTCTGATATGATGTCAATAATATTTTTTCCATTAAGAATAAATGAAGATGAATGCAAAACGTGTTGAAATGAGGCATTGATTTTGATTTCTGAATGTGATAGTTTTAGTTTTGTTTTGCTTTTTCTTATTATTATAAATTTTACACCAGCATTCTTGATCTATTGTGTAAAAAATAATAATATGCCAAATGGCACAACTTTCAACTCCTTTCAATTTTCAGTTGATATAAATCAGAATTCACAATTCCTCTACCACTGAAACCACCGTGAAAAATAATCATGTCATTTAGAACACAACACACATGACCAGATCTGCCTAGAGGGCTGGTGTTCAATTTATAAAAGAATGTAGGTGATGCGAGAGAAATCAAAAACATTTCTCCAACGGGTTCGCGGCTCTTCCCATCAAAAGTGTCCCCACCGTAAACAAGAATACACTTGTCATCACAAGCAGTCACATGATTCTTTCTCCCACAGGGAATTTTTGGCATTGGTGAAAGTTGACCACAGTTCACAGCAGCCATTATTTGTTTCAGTTGCGAACAAGATCCTGGAACACTAGGCTTAAAGCCAGGTGCCTTTTCTAAAAGTTTATCACTCCTGCCACCGACAATAAAAACGGATTGACTGATGACATCCACTGTGTGTCCCGACCTGGAAGTTACGTTGTTTGAGTATTCTCTATAGACAAAAGATCCGCGTTCCACATGACCCGATAGTATAAAAGCAGTGCCAAATTTGCGGGTCAGACGAAGACTGCCCTCCCGACCAATAATGAGAATATCACCATTACTTAAAGCCGAAGCTGTATGAGAGCTGAGACCAGCACCTTCAGGAAAGCCTGCATGACTCATTTTCAACCATCTGTCTTCCTGCACATCGTAAACGTAAATATCCGCACATCTCCTCTTTCCATCCCATCCCCCGATTAAAATCATGTACCTATCTTCAGACACAACACAAGCATGGTGGCTCAAGGAAGGACTGCCAGGAGTTCGTATTTCTATCCAGGTCGTGGAATGAGAGTTGAGGCAATGAAGACGATTTGATGGTTTTGATATTTTCAAGTCACGAATCCCTCCATGAAGATAAAGATTTCCCCTCACAACGCAACCAACATGAAAAGCAGCCGTTGGTCCCAAGGGAGCTAGTGGTTCCCAAACTAAGTTCAGTGTTCCTTGTTTTGATGAAGAAGCCGATGAAGATGATGAAAATGATGAAAAAGAGGAATTTTTTAGTTTAGGTTTAGCCTGAAAAGGAAAGAGTAAATAAAATAATTTTAAAATACCAGGATTAGGATTTCATATTTCCACAAAGGTCTACTGTCAAAGAAACTCATTTATCAAACTAGATTTAAGTTCCCCATTTGTACGGCATGATCAAATTTGTGACATTTTATTTGATAACAGCTTAACTCAGAGAGTCACAATAAATCAAAGAGATACTCATAAGGCTACTTGATATAGTATGATTAAGATCCCTGTAGCAATAAAGATTACTCTAAAATCAACATGTGGTGTGGAAATAATAGGCTAGATCTAGTCTAGATCTAGATTCTAGCTAGAGATCTAGATCTAGTCAGTATTACTTTTATCCATAGATTAGATTTACAAGGAATGTCGAGAAACATGAAACATGATCAAAGTAAAAAAAACTAAAAGACTTATTGGAACTTATATCTAGACAAATCACCTTATAGCCTAGTCTAGAATTTATCAAAGGAAAGAGTCCTTTTCTAAGGAAAACTATTCCAAAATTTAACCTTAACCCTAACACTTACAAGGCAGTATCCTTACAAAACTTCTATTCTGTTCCTTCTTCCTAAAAAACAAAAAGTAATGAGCTCAAGCAGGGTAAATTTTTAGTTTCTACATGATCTAGGCCTAGATTAATAATTTGTAATTTCGACAGTCTTCCTAACACTAACTAAAGAAACAAACAAAAATAGGTAAGCTAGATTCAGATCTACCATAAGCTGCTTTGTTGCGATAGACGCCAACGTTGTACCAACCACCATCTTCGTAATGTCATTCCATACCAGTAAGTGATCTAGAAATAGTTAGACTTAGGCTTACCATTGTTACCCACCGTCGAACACCATCGTCATCAATCATTATCTTTATTTTCATGGTTGTTTTTTTATCAGCTTTTCAATTTTCTACAAAGCATAATAATAAAAATATTTTTAAAAAGGAACTTAAATATAACTAAACATTATCATCGTCATCATCTGAATCAGCAGCACACCATTATCATCAAAATCATCGCTCTTAATACTTATACCCTATAACATCATCATCATCCTTTTATATCTCTTTCTCTCTCTCTCTCTCTCTCTCTCTCTCTCTCTCTCTCTCTCTCTCTCTCTCTCTCTCTCTCTCT
>JASKDV010209908.1:0-19542 GCA_032466395.1 Aegires albopunctatus
AGCTTCAGTGGTTATCGAGTTTATTCGAAAAAACCCAGGGGGCAACGCCCACCGTAAGAATTTATAGATTAAGATATATATAGAGAGAGATAAATAAATATAAAAAATGTCCATTTTCACTCAATTTTGGAATATTGATATAACAAAAGGATATTTCTAATTTTACTCAAAGGGACATAGACCAACAATGGAAAAATTCTATAAGTGACTGTAAAACAAAAAGGTCTTGCGCATTCTTTTACCATCTTATATGAGTTGTATTGGTTGCCTACCATATGAGAGAACAAATTGTAAAATTGAACTAATGTGCTCGAAAGATATGAATAATGATGCCCCTATGTATCTGAGTGTCTTGAACATTACATTCCAGGAAGATAATTAAGATCATCTTCAGATATTACCAGGTCATATTTAACAGACAATTTCACAAGCATAATTGTTGTTGTTGTTGCTGTTGTTATTGTTGTTCTTGTTGTTGATGAACCTTTTGTTTTTGCTCTATTCTTTTACGAAGCCGACTTCATCCCGTGATCTGTTTTACCTTTCCCGACGCAACTTCTAACTCATTTTCTCTTCTTCTTTAATAAAAAACAACAACATTTTTTTATGTTGCAAATTTCATAATGACATGTAAGGTTATATAAACGAAAAATGTCGCATTTCATGTGATTAAGACGAAAAAAAAACAACAACACAGATTTGTTTATGGTCCATAAGCGTGGTGGACCAAAACCTCATTATCTTTGTCTTACCAATAGACCATATTAAAATTAATTCTAGAATTATAAGCATCGTAAAAATTGACATCAATAATGTTAAATTAACCATACGAACAGGTGACTATTTGTCTTTGTTTTTATGTTTGAAACAGTGAGCGGGATACTCTCCCAGAATTAATTAAAAAGTGTCATATTTTTATCTTCATTCAAACTATATTATCATCAGCTTTGTTTTTTGTGTTTTCATTTATCTATTATCTATCACGCTGAATGACGACAACATTGGTCATCATTCTACTTACGATTCGGTTCAGAAAAAGGGACTATTAGTTCTTATATAATCTCAAGATCTTAATTTTTGAGGGGAGAAAAAGTCGTGCTATCAATTGTTGAGAGGAAAGCGTGCTCCAATAAGTGGACACAATGCCTGAAATGATTCCCCATGAGCAAATAGTGAAGATCGACACAAAGGAGAAGTCAAAGACACGTGTATAGCTCTTGGCCATCTGGCCATGCAGATAAAATTCGACTTGATACGCTAAAAACACAAAACAAAACAAAACAAATCCAAGACAAGGAGATTCCCTCTTTCTGATTTTGGAACGCACAAACTTTTCTCCCTCCAAAATACTTGTAATTATCTGGATGGTAGGAAACGGAGAAGAGTAAAGATGGTTGCATTGAAGATTAGCAGATAGTGGTTCGTCCTTTCAGACCAAAACTCCAGTAAACATGCAATGAAACACAAAAAGAAACAAGATTTTGATACATGTATAGTTACGAGTTGATTGAGCTGATATTCTTAGAGGTCACCTCTTTGTCAGCTATCGTAGTGACTGACTGATTTAGAAGAAAGTCAAAAAAAAAAGAATAGTTGTTAAACCACGATTTGTAATAAATTTACTATGTTATGCATGAATCTCATTCATTACTACCAAAATTAGCGAATTACAGTGAGCGATATTTATAAACAACGGACTCATTTGCAACTATTCTTTCCCGGACTTTATCTTAATCATTCTGATACTCTGACAGCGGCCCAATTGTAACGCTTGGTGGTTTAAAAAGAGTAAACATAATCTCTCTGAACGATGAACGGGAATCTGGTCGTTGTTAAAAAGCAAACAATAGAAGTGCAAGCAAAGTTTCCTTTGAAGTACGTTATTATTTTATTAACCCCTTGCTTGATTCCATGTTTTGAAACGCGGACACAACTTTTATTCCCAGAATAAAGACTGTTTTATCAGTAAGTGGTACTTAGATGAGGTGAACTGACTTGATATATTTACCCGAGTCACTTATGTCCTTGATGCAGGTGTTTATGTAAGCGAATGTTTGCGTGTTGGTTTTTGTAATGAAGCCGCGTCGAATACAAATAAATGACCCCGTATGCTATTTCTTCCACTACGTAAAACGCTCTTTCTCAGTCTCTCTTTGTTTTAACAAGATTAATACGAATGGCTAATTAAGATAAATCTGAACATCATGTGCCATTTTCTATTATTGTCTCGTTATGGCATGGGCTTTTCTCCTCTCAAAGACTAGATAATATTGTGCTATTACACTATTCCACAAATAAGTAAAAGGCCAGCTTTAACTTAATTTGATCTTAATAGTCTAAAAGCATAGAGGATCATTATCAAATTTCCCTACATGCAGATTTGACATTGTTTTATCATGTTTTCTCGTGTAAAGGTCAAAATGTCAAATAAAATCGAAGTTTTAATTCTTCCACGCCTCTATAATACGATGATCACGCTATTTTTTTGACATTATGCTATAATTTATAGAAAGCCTAACTGGATAGTGTTTTCTTTAATTATATTATCACAATATCATGGTTAAGGGCGATATAGGAACTACCACCTTTAACCGCCCCAAGATAAAATGTGTATTCAAATACATGGAAAAAATACATTAGCATTTATAATACATCCATACATGTATGCTAAAATTTTCTCTTTGTTACATATTTTGCTCCAATATGTTTTGTCATATTATTTAAAAACACTGTTAAATTGTGTTCCTTTTTGTTATTATATTATCTGAATACTTTAAGATCTTGGTCAACAACTTTCAATGGCCTAAGGACCATGAGAGATATTTCAAAGCTACGATAATTAAAATCTTTAAGTAACTAAGTACATGTAGATTGTAATGTTTTTAGAAAAATGCCATTGATTGATTTTTGAGTGAGTCATGTTATGAAATATGTACTATTTGATAATATTGCTTAATTGATTTTATAGATTCATGTTGGATATTATATTACTTGTATTTATCTCTCTCATTTATATTGTCTTAAGTTGGATACATTACAGCGCGTTTCGCATTAATCTAAATCAATCTTTTTAAATAACTTTTCAATTTCAAATTGGATCAATTTCAAATTTTGTACACTCATTTTTTTCTCGTGACCTAAAACGGGTTTACTTTTTATATTTCATTTTGACTTGAAATTATATAATTTTTAAATCTCTTCAAAAACCTACACATTTTAATAAACGTTCTTTTAAGTTTTTTCCCGAGACGCTGATAGAAAATACTAGCTAATAAAGTAAAAAAAAAGTAAAAGTCGTTCTTATATAGCGCACACATCCATGTAGCCGTGCTCAAGGCGCTTTACAATGACAATTATACTCCCCTGACCGACAGCAACACAGAACACATAGGACAAGACTGGCAGTCTGTTAGGCGCGATTACAATTTTCGTACACGGAAAACGCTGTCTTAACGACCAGGTACTCATTCACACCTGAGTCGAGTGAGGTAGATGGGACAAAGTGTCTTACCCAAGGACACACCGACAATGACCAATAGTTAACCAGAAAATTTATGTCTAGCGGGATACGATCCCACCAAGTTACGCAGACGAGCGGTGTCGGTGAGTGGAGCAGCTTGACTTTCTCGTGTACAAACTGTGTTAACCACTGGGCCACTGACGCCCCCAATCGCCTAAGTGACTTGATGGGATCCTTTCTCGCTAGAAGCAAATTTCTTCGATAACCAAGGTCAATGGCGGTGTGTCCTTTAGTAAGTCACCTTGTCCAATTTACCTCACTCGACTCAGGTGTGAATGAATACATTATAAACTCGGCCGTTGTCTGTGTCTGATAGTGTATTTGCGCTTTACAGGCTGCTAGTCTTTTCATATGTGTTATGTGTTGCTGACAACCGGGGAAAGTAAAAGGTCATTGCAAAGCGCTTAGATGCTAAGGTTCTTTGGCAATGAGCGCTGTAAACGTAAGCACTTTAAATAGATCGCGCTTTCATTTGATTCGCCCTGGATCAAAAGTTTTATGGAATTTGCTTATTTTGTTTCTTTATTTTTGTTCCTTTTTCCGTGGTTCGAATCCTGCTTACCTTCATGGGATTATTCAACATATTCATTTTCTTAAACCAGCGTAGGTTATTCTTTGGAATGTGTTCCTCTCAGGTCTCAAAGTAAAACTTATTATGACATGTTTAATAATATGCTTTACGGACACGTCGACTAACAGATCGCAAAGGCCCGGAGAAGGATCTTGAATGATAAAATATGAATGAGATGACCTAGAGAAAGTCCAAATTGTAAAAATATACCTCACCATTTTCAGGGCATTCGGTGTACCTTTTTGTCTTCTGCACTCCAAATCTTAAAGAGAAAACACAGGTGACGACGGTCATATCAATCTATTCCAAGACTTGTCTTAGGATTGATGTCAAATCATCAGGTGTAACATAGTAGCTGGCAATAACAAGGCGGTAAAGCATAAAGATAGAGTTTTCGTCACGGTTATATTCATGAGTGACAAAGAGAGAACACCTGGATGACACGATAACACACGACGTTATGAATTGAAAATAAATACCTATGTACATTAGAGGCCTGAAAGCAAATAAGAGACCAAAAGAGTGTCTTGCCTTTCTGCTGCTTTGAGGTTTTACTTTTTTTAATTTCACGACCATTCCTTCTTCCTTTAGTTGTAATAGTTTGCTTTTTTTTTGTTTTTATAAGCATTGTTATGGAGTGTATATCCTCTAATTTTGTTCAATTTAATATGCAGTGGCTCCCTGGTAGGTCTTTATTTTCCGATATCTTTCTTATAGAAAATCTAAAAATCTTTACGGTTTTAAAATACCCTTGATAGAGAACGTGATGGCTTAGGGTAGCTATAAGAATGATGAATGATTGCTTGAGAATTTCAACAGAATATTACTATGCAGATCTATTTCGTCAAAACAAAACAAAGAAAAACCTCAACAAAACAAAGAAAAACCCCACACAAGTCCCAACAAAATTCCAAGAACAATATCAAGATGACTTTAAACATTGAAAACCTAATTTTATCATCGCCCTGTAAAAAGTGTGGTAGCTCAATCGGGAGAGCGTTGGGTTGCCAAACTTGCGAGCCCTGCGTTCAAACTCCAGTCCCCACATAATATCTAGTAGCTTCCACGACGGCCCAGCATGCGAATTTTTAGCTAGACCTCTTTAGACTTGGTGAAAATAAAGTCAGCGTGGAAAGCAATGGCAAACTACCACACGAAGCCTTAAAGAATTGAGAATTGAGAAGTGTTGGATGTTTTACATTCACTGAAGAATCTAGACTATATTATGAGGACCATTTAAAGACATTATCCTTGTTCTTCGCCTCTCAGCTCCAAGAGGAGCACAAAGTTAACCCGTCTACGAAGGAACGCCACACCGCTCTGTCCCCGACAAGAGACCCCAGTTTGCGCCATGTTTATCTGGCGGTTCTGATCTCTGCCTCTATCTCCCGGTTCTACTTTATAGATCAGAAACATGGAGGGCCAATAAATCCACCTTGCATAGACTACAGACCTTCAATTATTATAGATGCTTGCGGAGAACAGATATCATTAGTAATGAGATTCTGCTTGAGAAGACGTAGCTGCAGTCATTAGAATATCATCTAAAATAGAGAAAGTGGAGATGGATAGGCCACACACTGAGGAAACCATCTGAAAGCATCTCACACAGCTGTCTGCGATGGAACCAAAGGGAAAAAGAACAAGAGGACGTCCAAAAAGAACATGGCGAAGGGAGATTTAAAGACATAACACTCCTGAAAATATATTTCTGGAAGGATTGGTGGTAGGCAGACGAAGAAAATCTAAAAGAAGATGGTCAATTAGTATCAAAATCTAGCTGGATACCACCATCACAGAAATTCATGACAGGAAAGCACTTGCAGAAACTGGGGCCACGTCCAAGAGGGATATTATACCATGAAGATGAGACGACCATCTCGTCAATTTCCAGAAAAAAAAAAGAGTATTCAAATGTACCTTAAACCATGATACTTTCATAGAAATTTTACCTCAGTAACTCTCTCATTTATGTGAGATTAAAATGTGTATACACTTTTTAAGAATAACTAGCGTAAAATATTATAACTAACTTTCCTCCTTAATAACTAACTTTTTGTTTGTTTAGTTGTTTTATTGTTTTGTTTTGTTTTTACATTTCTTTGGATCGATTATAATTTCTTTTGTTTTAAATTTCAAGGGATCAGTATAGTTACAAAACTTTCTCATCCTTAGTTCAAATCCTATTTGGATTATTCTTCGTCATGATCTTTTCTGAGAATATTTCTAGAGTAACATAGTGACGAATGAAGACTACATACAGCCAGGCAAAGAAATATGGAAGTCAAATTGGTTAGAGTTTACATCACGATGTTGAGCTACTGGCAGGTTTAAATTGAAGATCGAATACAAATTATTGTGGAAAAGTGTTACGAGAAATGGTAAACGAAGTACAACTTGTCACCAGAAATTATATAGAGGTATATGGCATTATTATAATAATAATCATCACAGAAAAGTATTTAGCGTGAAAATCAATGCACTGGATTTGGTGAAATTTTAAATAATTTTTTTTACATTTTGCCAGATTTACTTTTTTATTCATACATAATAGTCTGCCTGTGTTAGTGGGTAAGCAAACTAGATCTAAGTATTTAACTTTGTATGTGTCTGTAGGTGAAATATGTGTGTTTTGGTGTTTCTGTGTCTAGTAGATATTCTGTATGTGTGAATTTTGCACGCCTCTCTAGGAAGTGTGTGCTTTGTGTATACGTCTAAAGAAAGGTCAGACACGATGGCCATTAATCCTATAGTACATATCATTACCAACAGACAGATTTATTATTCTTGTCCACGGTAACTTGGGGACAATCCCACAACAATACAATGTCAAGCAAGTTCATTTTCTTGGGGCCTTTCGGTGCAAATCTAATGCTACTTCTTTATTAAAAATCTCCTGTTTTTTCCTGGTTCACATATGTTTTCACTCCCCCTACTTAATATCTGGGCGAAATCTCCATCTCCAAACGAAATCGTAAAAAATGTCCACACTGTCATCTTACGTGAAGAGTTTATGTGGTTTCACATTCTTACTCATTGGTCAGTTTTAATAATGAATACTTTGGCTACTATTAATGAAAGTGAGGATTGATGTGTACCTTGCTCAATGATATGTCTGGACGAAAGATAATAGTGTAAATCACATGATATATTCCTCGCCTCGGACTTCGTTAACTTCGTAGTCAAAAGGCTTTTTTTAAAAGCTGCACTTGCAGTCGTCATATTTGATAGAAAATTCTAGAATACTCTAAAAAAGATGAAAAATTTCTGTAAGATGTTGTCGTTGAATTGATTGAAATTGTATTGTTTAACCTTGGTTGTATTTGGTTCTTCCATTCCAAATTTGGATCGACTGTAGAGATTTAGCTCTCTTCCGGTCTGTGACAAGCAATCTTTTTGGTTCTTCCGCACGATGTGAAACTCAAGCGGGGTTTCCCGCGCACAAGTTTGTCGTGTACATCAGCGGGATGATGAACTCATCTTCGTTCAGAGTTATAGAGTTCACGGTTGAACTTGAAAGGTGACAAAGGACGGTCCTAGGTAAATAAGTGCATGTATTTATTGATCACTGAAATTTGTGAGACTTTACAATATACATTTTAAGCGTCGGTTTCCTCTTCTTTTTATTTATCGAACCATAGCTAAACTAAATCTTAAAGCTGCATTTATTATTCGGTAACAGCTGTGTGTATGGAAGTCTCCGGAAAACAATTCGTTGTTAATCTGTGAAATGTATTAATATATATTATTATAAAGAGTTCGAATGTCTTTCCGTTTCGCAAAGGTAAAAAAATGGCGAGGAAGTGCATCTTTTCATGTCATGAAGGAACGTGTATCGAATAGCTAAATATACCAGTGTATGAAATGTAATGAATAATATTATCATGACTGTAAGGATGACATTTTTAGTTTGAAGAAGAAATGGGTCTAATTAGAAGTGAAATCAAAGGAGGAAGGGGTATTAAAAGCAATAAGGAAAGGTACGAGAGAATTGGCGGAGCTTATTGGGTCTCGGAAGAATAAAAATAAGGGGGAAATATAGAAAGAGAAACAAGAGAAACAGAGAGAAAGAGAGAGGGAGAGAGAGAGAGAGAGAGAGAGAGAGAGAGAGAGAGAGAGAGAGAGAGAAAGAAAGAGAGAGAGAGTGTGTGTGTGGTGAAATAAAATACAAAAATAAAAACCAACCGTTACCTCGGTGAACAGCAAAGGCTCGTGAATAAATTGTGACATTAAAAATTGACCGTTTCCCCATCGCAATTACTCACTGTTGTACGTAGATGCTCTCGTCGTTATAGCTGGGCGCCAATCCACTCACCACCTGGGATAACACCCCGCGCGCTGGTGTGACTACCAGCGGATACACGCACGAAAGAGAGCGAGGAATCGTGAGTTTGTTTGTTGGTGGCTTCCTCTACCTTTCACCTAAACAACGAGAACAACAACAACAACAACAACAACAATAATATTATTGTCAAGAGGAAAGCTTGATGAACCGGTCATTCTGTGAAGGAATTGTTACGCTTTTCCCATCTGCCAAGACCAGGAGAGAGTCATGCGCCATCTTCTATATCTATTTCATGTGTCAGTGTAGAGGTGGATGTTGTGGTTGTTGTATAAATAATTGTGAGGACTTACAGCCTATGGAAATGTTTATTAGCTCGTAAAATTTTTTATTCAGGTAAGTCTTATTAAGTTGTTACCGCTTGTACATCTTTTTATTTCTAAGACAGCTTATGGCAAGGCTTAGATATTATCATTATTATTATTATTATTATTATTATTATTATTATTATTATTATTATTATTATTATTATTATTATTATTTGAACCCATGGTTATGGAAGCAAACCAAAGACGTGTCACCGCCTTGACTTGACAATTGACTCAAGCAGAGTCCTCCTCATGAGTTGTCAATGATTGATTTCTTTTTTCTTTCTCATTTCATTGTGAAGCGCTTAGAGGTATCAGCAAGAGGCGCTCCATTGAAGATCTTTACTTTCGTCATTTCCATTTGTTTTGCCCGTGGGACAGGTTGGACCCTCAAATTATGCGTCGTGCGTAATGTTGCCTGCTTTCAAAACACCTAAACAAGCATCATATTGTAACAATTAGTTTCTGAGTTATGACGTTTTATTTGAGTACCAAATCACGTTGTTGCAATGGTGGGGAATATTGAATACCATATTTAGTTATTTCCAAAATAGCGCCAGAAATCTCCGTGAAAGAATATTTTCTATTCTTTCGCCGTCGTCAAAACAAGGACTCTTGAGACAAAGAACGGTTGATATTCAACATACACATATCAGCGCATGTATTTTGATACAGTGAAAGACCAGATTGTAACATACAAATTCATATTCTGGCTGGCGACGTGACAGATTAGCAAATTATATGCACATGTAAAGCAATGTTGTACTCGACTTATCCATTCTTCCGCCATCGTGCATTAATCCATTCATCTTTATACCATTTGCTTCATAGTATATTGTAACCAGACTGCGTATGTCTGTGACAAACCTGTGTTAAGTAATACTTGAGTGACTTTGATGCAGTGACGATAATAGCTTCTTTATTGCTACTCAACTGTACAGATTTCAGATAGCAATTGACATGATAATGTTTATCAGGCTCACAATAGTACAAACATTTTCCGTTGAGGCTAAATGTTGCAAGAGTCCTGCACTTTGATCAATACTTGGAGGTTATTCAATAGACATAATACAAGTGAGTGGCCGGCGTCGCATATGTAAAGCTGAGACTGAAGCTAATAGATTGTTTAGGAGCCCAAAGTAATCCTTTTCAAACTATTTAAAAAAAATTAAAAAAAACCTGGACCGACCAGGCAGTGTTTTAATCTCACAGTCAACTTAACTTCAACCCGTCCTTTATCATTTGGCAAAAATGTTGTTATTCTTAAGGAGAGCATGGATTATGGCCCTTTGGTGTCAAAGTTATACTTCACCAGACCTCTATTTGCCAGAGATCTCCAATCATCCGACCATCTTTGGAAAACCTTTATTCGGATATGTTTTGACTGCTTGCCGGGTTCTGAATCAAAGAGGTGTTTTATTAGCCAATTTAGCTTGTTGGACAAGTTTTGAGGTGTTCTTATCATGGCAAAGAAAATTAATAGAGGCCTTTCCTATTGGTTATCGCGCTGACTGATAAGAGACTCAGGATATTGAATACTTCTGCGCATTAATATTGTTTTACATGCTTTTTGCTGCACCACCGTGAAAATATCGAGTTGTGAACAGTCTGAATTTCAGAAATCAACCAATCAGACATGCATTGTATAAATATTATTATTCTCTTTTTTTTTGATGAGATTGTGATAATTAAATGATAATGGATCTTGGTCAATAACTAGACTATCAGTTATCTGAGCTATAAATCAGGTGGCAATTCTCTTCACAATATCGGAGATAAATGATTTGTTGTGATGATAGCCACTCCCTGATACAATTTCCCAATAAGGAGCGCCGATTTCATAATAGAATATGTCACACAATAATGCTAAATCATGAATTAATTAAAGACACTCTTGCAAAGGCATTACATTTGGAAAGGCAGATGGTGATGAAATTTCTCAACTCACTTTATCTCATGACATTCTAAGCAAAACTTGCGTTCATTGCTTATTTCTAAAACTGCATTTCCACCGTGATGATGCAGAAATGCATTTATTTGAAATGTGATATTGAAAGATAATGATATGAATGTTTAGACGGAGATCATTCTTTCCGATATATCACATTTTTCCTTTCATTCACAAGTTCATAACATTATTTTCTTTAGATATTACGAAATTCATTACATTTTGAAACACCAACAAGTTTGGATGCGTCTCCTTGCGAGGCGATGGGATGAGATCAACGTAGATTTTAGAATTATTTCGTTGGTAATCCCTGCATCCTAATTTTGGCTCCTTCCGTATCTTTTGCATGGCGAATGCTCATGACCTAGCCTTGACTACTTTACCGCTGAAATAAAGCTAAACAGAAAACCAGAGAAAATTTTAGTTGAAATCTCAGAGATCGTTCCCGCCTAATATAGGTAACAAAAAGCGACTAGTAAGATATGTGAAAATATACAGTGCCACTTAAGTTTGTCCGCCTCATATTGAGCTGGTACGTGGTTTGATGCCGTGGAGCGGTAGGCGGTTTATTCTTCTTTTTTCTTTTTTTTTTTCTTTTCATAATATAAGTTTTAAGGGGGGGGGGAGGGGGGGGTAAGAGGAAAAAAGTTGGATTTTGTTTGTTGTTTTGTATTGTTTTCCAACACATTTTTAGTTTTTTCTCTCGTCCGGACTATTCACTTATGAATAAGAAAATGTCTTTTATTTTTAAGCAATGATAGGTAATGTCTTAGCGGGATAATTCACAATTAAGAAATAGATTAATTAAGTCAACACATTTATAATGATTTTTCTTATTTCATAATATCTCATCCACAAACAGAACGATAAACTGCTTTGTCAACGAGAGGCCACACGTGTTAAGGATTGGCAAATACCGGGTCCCAGAAAAGGAGTATCCTCAAAAGTTTTATCCGGATTTTTGTGGAGGATTTTTCATTGTGCCAACTCAAGATATCCTCGACGATCTCTGTTCACTTGGGAGCTTGATAAGGTGTGATTTTGATATAGGAGGGACACATTGTAGGAGTCGTGTTTCTGTGTTTTTCAAACAAAACTGGAGCTAGAAGAACAATGAATTTGGGATGTAGACGCATGGGGTTATTTTAACAGACATGTCAGTGCCTGCGAAGTTTCATAGTCCTGTTAAAATGTGTCATCTGCTCAGTGTCTTATATAGATAATTATGTTGATTAAGATATGCCAGGCCTCTCGCGTAATAATACAAATTCGTGTCTTTTGCTAACAAAATTTAGACGCTACATTAAGTAAGTCGAAAATATTTTACTATCATATTGATTGTCTTGTTCATGGATTGTTCCATTGTCTAATTGTTTTGGGGTAGAATCTGCTTCTGGAAATATCGGACCTTATGTCGGACATTTTTCTAGAGATCCAATAAAATGTGTACAAATATTATATCAAATCATAATATAGTATATTCCCCAGTTCTGGCAGTGGGTAGAGAAAGAATGTCAGACCTTATGTCGGACTTTTATCTAAAGAACCGATAAAATGTGTACAAAAATATCAAATCGTATAGTATTATTCTCCTGCTTCTGGCTGTAGGCAGAGTTAGAATGTTGGACCTGTATGTAGAGAACCATTAAAATGTGTACAAAAATGTCAAATCGTATAGTATTATTCCTTTGCTTCTGGTTGTAGGTAGAGTTAGAATGTCGGACCTATATGTAGAGAACCATTAAAATGTGTACAAAAATGTCAAATCGTATAGTATTATTCCCCAGCTTCTGGCTGTAGGTAGAGTGAAAATGTCGGACCTATAAGAAGGGAACCATCAAAATGCGTTTTAAAAAAATATACATGTAGTATTAATCCCCCAGCTTCAGGCTGTAGGTAGAGTCAGAATGTGGGACCTTATGTCGGACCGTTAACTAGAGAACCATTCAAATGTGTACTAAAATATAAAATCGTATTGAATTATTCCCCAGTATCTGGCTGTAGGTACAGTCAGATCTTGTCAGTATGCCAGAGAGAGGAGCCATTCATGAGATCGCACCCTGCATGCTCCTCCACTGCTCCCCCCTTCCCCTCGTTCCACCACCAAGAGGGTTGATACGGATTATAAAGAATGTAACGGCCTCCTAGGAAGCCATGTAAAGCAAATATTTTATTGGAACGCGTTTATAAAAATAAGAAGATAGCGCTCTTTTTAGTGATTATGAGCAACAAAAATAAAGTACGCTACAGATAATATGAGCGCGTTATAAGAACAACTTTTACGTTGCTCTCCACATAGACAGAGAGGAGATTGGAACCAAACGTCTTATCAGGGTTAACAGTAGTCATGATTTGATTTGCTCCTCAGATTTTATCCTTTGGAAGACGTGTTTACTTATGGCTTTGTTCGTAAAGCCATGATCGACGTGCAACTGGTTCACATTGGTGTGGTCACCTACGAGAAAAATCAATACAAAAAATGCCTTGTTGAATATCACTACGCCTGCAAGTTTTTGGCAGCTCAAGTGTTGGGTCATCAACTACTTGATTTTTTCAATGCCACAAATTTGTACCGAGAAGAGAGTAACCTGGAGATGCTTTGAAACTGCAATCAGGGGTGTCATTCATCTTGACTTTTTAAAATGTAACATGTCGACAAGTTTTGTCTTGCGCCATCGATGTCAGCTGGGAATTGTTTTTTAAAACTGCATTTTATTAGATTATGAATTCGAGAGAGCTGTCTGAAAATGAGTGTCATATTGCTTGAGAATAAAACAAAAGAAAGGATATTTCTATTTCTATAACACTGTCCATTCTGCTCTCCCAGAAAGAAGCTTTAAAGATATCACAAAGAAAAAAACAGAAACAGATTTGCATAGTATTTTGCTAAATATTTATAATGTTTCTAAAGCCGAATAAAATCAAACATCTCTCATTATGAGAATTGTTATCGCATGAAACGTTCATATATTGAGAGGTAGATTGTTTGTAGCATAATGATACGAAGCTAAGCACAAAGTTTGTTGATAGGAAAATGTCGATATAAGGAAAAAATGATAACATTCCATTATTGTGCGTATTGCCATAACGTTTCATTATCAATAAGATACTAAGCAAAAAAGAATGATCACAAAAAACTTACCTCAATTTTACAGATCGTTAAAATCAAAATGAAAAATCAATATATTTTTTTCTTCTTCATTCTACAAAGAACTGTATTTAAGGTATAATAATAATAATAAAAAGAAGAAAATTAATACAAATGATACTAATCATACTAATACTAATGAGAATAATTACAATACTATTTACTACTACTACCACTACTACTACTACTACTACTACTACTACTACTACTACTACTACTACTACTACTACTACTACTACTACTACTGCTACTGCTGCTGCTACTTCTCTACACACCTACATCTACTACTACTTCCATTACTACTTTTATAATAACTTATACTACTATCCATACCACTACTTCTCTATTTCAACTGTAACATCAAAAACCCTGTCCATAAGTAATTTCTTACTCCGAAATAAGACTGTGTCCTCGTCAGTTTGGTTATCATAATCGTCATCTGTGAGGAAGAAAAAAGAATAATTTTAAACAAGGCTATTGGCAGTAGGCCAATCCTCTATTTTCATCAAATTGAATGAAATAATATATTAAACGCAACTACTTAAATTTAGCGTATATTCACTAAATAGTAATGTTCTCTTATATGTAGGCTTTATGGCAGTTCGTCTAATTTCAAAAACTGCTTCCTAAGTTACCAGAGCCGAACACCATTAAATCAATAGATATCTTCATTCAGAACACTGACAAGATCTGACTCTGCCTAAGCCAGATACCCATTTTATATTTGAGAACGGCAAGAAGAATTGGAATCAATACCTTCCTAAGGGCTCCATCTCGTTGAAATGCCCAGAATTAGTTACTCAACCTCAAACAATGTATATAATTTGAAACAGATTCTGTTGCGATTTTGACTCCATCGAAATAGTGCAGAAGCTTCACTAATGACCCGCGTGGATAAAAGGAAAGTGGTTGCAACGGGAAAGAAATAGAAAAGGGGCAAAAGTGATGACCGTTCTTCTTCTTCTTCTTCAAATAAACTAACAAAACAGCTGGGTTCAGTATTACTGTAATACGCCACCAAAAAAAAAAAAAAAAAAAGGTTTGAAGTATTAGAAATTACTGTATTATGTAAGCAAACGAATTATATGTTGATCTAAAATTATCAACACTTTCGATACTTCTAATATTTTGATTCAATTCATTCCACAATCTAGCAGTGCTAGGGAAAAAATAATGTCTATGGCAATCATTTTTAGGGACAGGGATGATAAATGTCTGATTAACCGATTTCCTGGTTCTTCTATTACTTTTTTCAGTTCATTTTTGGGGATATCTATTTGACAATTAAATGCTTTAAAGAGTATGACTACTTTATTTCTAGATCCTTACTACATCCATCAGCAAGTTCCTCGTCAATCGCTCCATCGCAGTCATTGTCGATCATGTCACCAGGATAACTGAAAGGGTTTATCACGCACTGAAGGGAACACCAAGAAAACAAGCTTGTCAATCTTTTGTTCTAAGCCATGTTTATAGTAGAACTTTGTATCATATACTTAATATTGAAATATAGATTAATATGAGTGAAAATAATGCAATATATATCATGTATGCAATTATTCATGATATGGCATAAGAAATAATTAAGAAATCGACTTTATCCGTACTTGGAAGATAAAAAACGTTACAAATTGTAATTAGACATATATCTATTGTCCTTATCTTTGAATGGCGTTGTCTCCACTTTTCTAAAACTGTTGATAATGTGCAGGTATCGCTGCGGCTGCCTTGGAGAAAGTGGCCATCATTTTGTTTTCCGATACTTCGGTTGATTTTAAGTTCAGGGCTGTAGTATGCACCCAAAACGCAGTATATTTCTCTTTATACTCAATGAATATACTGTGTTTTTGATGTTTCTCATTATATTCAATAAATATACTGCGTGTTTGATGTTTCTCTTTATACTCAATAAACATACTGCGTTTTGGATGTTTCTCTTTATGCTCAATAAATATACTGCGTATTGGATTTTTCTCATTATACTGAATAAATATACTGCGTTGTTGATGTTTCTCTTTACACTCAATAAATATACTACGTTTTGGATGTTTCTTACTATACTGAATAAGAAATCTTTTAAGAAGTCATAATAAATCATGGCTCGAAAATCAAGTCAATCAAGCGCCCTTGTTTTTATTACGCGGAATCGATATGCTGCCACAAATTAATCTATTATACGCACCCGAGGAAACAATTGGTAACCTTAGTTGCTGAGAGTCTGGTACAGGGTTGCTTTATAACATGATGTGAAAAATTCATGGTCCTAGCTTTATTTTTACTACCCTTATCCGTAACTTAAATAGTACCCCTTATCTGGGTAGATACAGCATATAAACCAATTTTTTCTGTACGGCATTTTCATCTTTATACCCACCGGGAGACCTGGCCTTGAAAGTTCTTGACTAAGTGTTGAAACGGCTTCAGTGACCCCATCTGTAATGTGAATATAGGCTCCAAATCTGACTGAGACGTTGTGATGGCGAATGTAGATATCTTCCTGAATAACATGTATTCTCTGGTATGCGTATTGAGTCGTCAACGCAGGGTCAGTGTTAGGCAATGGAATCCAATATCCTCTGGTAGATTACAGCAATATATAGAGAAAATAGATTAAATTTAATCACCGTATTATAATATATATATATATATATATATATATATATATATATGATGATGATGATGATGATGATGATGATGTTGACGATGGTAATGTGGGAAAGTGTCTAGAGATAGACATTTGAGTTGGTAATTAAGAGTCGGTGCGTCCCTTTAGGACGCGACTCAAATCGTAGTAAAGAAGTAACTGACTATAATAGATGTCAGATCAGCGTTTTAAATTTTGAACAGAAGGCGCTGGTTAAATTAAATATTTATGTATGAACAAAACATTACGAGGTGAAATACCCCGCTAACAGAGTGAAAAGATAATGTAGTTCAGAGCTAGAAAAAAAGCTTTGAATTCGGATAATTAGTAATTCCGACTATGGATTGAACAAATTGAAAATGTTCAAATAATACCAAAACAAATCGATTTAAAACATAAAAAGAGATAAAACAATTACAACAAAACATTAAAAAGTCCAATCCAGTGTCACTCCTTCCTCTTAAATCAGGAATTAAGATTAAAGAAGAAATAACCAGCAACCATACACCTAATTCACGTAAGGCCAAAAATATTGCACGGCGCCAGCAAAGCCCAGACCACCCAGGCCATTCTTTTCTATTTCTATTGGAGAGAATCTTTACGTTTTCACTTAGCTTTGTCAGCTTTCACGTCAATTACAGCGAATGATATTAATTTAATTTTAATCTAGAATATCATGGATGGAATAGGCTTATTGTAGTGTCATTCTAATTTTTTAGATTGTTGGCCCAGCACTTCTGTCTTTAGAGGGGCGAGTTTTTAACTCCATTAACAGAGCATAGAAATCAGAAGTAGTTAAATGGATCATCAACGAAGCATAAATTATATAAATTGTTTAATTAACTACCAATTATTATAAAGCCCAAAGTCAAAACTTCATGGAGTTCGTGACCTTTCTTCTTATTCTTCAAATTAACTGATAGTACTGAACTGGGTTGAGTATTACTGTCAATACGCCAAAAACAACAACAAACAAAAAACAAACCTAGAGCAGACTAATTAGGCTCATAAATATCTAGCTTTAAGTATTTCATGATGTGAGCTTATGTTTAAGATTATCAACACTTTCGCTACTTCTAATACTTGGATTCAATTTATTCCACAATTAAATTTAGCAGTCTTAGGGGGGGAAATGTCTATGGCAATCATTTTTAGAGACAGGGATGTTAATGTCTGACTACCTGAATTCCTAGTTCTCCTATTACTTTTGTTTAGTTTATTTATGGGGATATCTATTTGATCGTTAATTGCTTTAAAGATTATAACAATTATATTTCTCTATTTTTCCTCTAAAAGTGTCCACTCCAACTGTTTCTTGTTCTGTATTGTGCCAACATGTTTATATAAATAGTTGTTAGTTACATATCTTGCTGAATTTTTATGTACTTTCTCCAAGCTATCTATTTGGGTTTTAAGATGGAGGCCTCAGACACAACATCCATACAATTTACATATAATTTCCGTCAAATCGATTTAGAAATAATGACGTTGGGTCGTCACAAAAAAATGCTTGTTCCTCTTTTAATACATATTATACTTATATCACCAAAGAGTCCAAGTTGAGTGCCAGGAGAGAGATTATAGGTTATGTCACCTATGTATATAAGGCAATAGAGTGGTCCAAATACTGTTCCCTGTGGAACGCCTGAAAGAAGAGGTTTGGGTCTGACACTATGCCTTCGACTATTACTTTTTGGCTTCTACCTAACAAGAAGGATCTGGTCCATTCAAGGATATTTACAGAGATGCTAAAATAATTCACTTTATTTATTAGTCCTCAGTGATCTACTTTCAAATGCTTTAGATAAATATAACAAGATAGCATCAGTTTGGCCCCTCTCATTAATAGAGTTATTAAAATCAGTTAGCACTTGTTATTCTTGTTGTTTTTAGTGAGGCTTAGGTTAGCTAGTTTATCATGATTTATGCTTAGGTCTAATCTAGTTGGTGTTACACTTACTGGACCCGGGTGTCATTCGATATCTCATAAGATTAGTAATATTGATATTAGCCAACAGTGTCACTTTGATTATAGATCAAAGTTTTCTAGAAGTTTGGTTTGGTTAACATTTAGGACTAATCTATTTCTTATTTGAGTTACATATTTTGGATTATCTAAACTACTTGTTAAGAAAACTGTTTTCAAATCTAAGTTTTGAGATTTGATTAATTTTAGATCGTAGATTTTGTTGTACCATAAAGGATTTAATTTATGGAAGCTGAAATTCAATCTTCATTTCCTTGGTATAAAGTTGCTAGTGATTGGGTTAAGATAACGGCTAAGGAGAGTTTAGCTAGTAAAACTAGATCTAGGCGATGTGTTTTAGTTTTCATATTGAATTTTATTGTCTCTTCTTCTTAAATCATTTGTAATATGAAATCTACTGTGGTTGAAGATACTGTAATGTAATCTAGTCAGGATTATAGATCTTAAGATTTAAATGTGTTAGGCCTATCCGGCTAGTCTCGCGTGGTAGATCTATAATTTATTCGGCGTTTTTTTTTTTTTTCTATTCTAAGAGAAGATGTTATTGAACAAAAGATTAATTTAATAGTCTATAGTTATTACATATAGTTTAAGTGCATATTTCAGAGAGTCTAGGTAGAATAGAACTGTAATATTTTACAAAACATTGCTTATTCGCACTGTGAGGGAAAATTGCTTCTTGTTAGGTCTATCGATAATTGGCAAGTCTACCTATATATAGGGCTGATCGTGCCAGGATAGCACATAAGGCCGGAAACAATGAGCACCATTATGTTCTATCTGCTGCCAATTCGGTAATCTGTCCCCAGGACCATCCCATCTTTCCCATCTCTCGTTCGACGCCACGACGCCAGGTCTCCAAAGGCCGCCCCCTTTTTCTGGATCCAGGTGGGATCCATCTAAAGGCTGTTCTGACAATTGTAGCCCAACAGGTGCCGGTTCTTTGTTGTGAAGTCTCATAGTTTTTGTTTTGCCTATGATAATATTAAGTCCAATTTTTTTTGTGCATTCATAGACACACGATTTGTTTTAGTTTGAATATCGTTGAATCGCTGTGATAAAAGTACGATGTCA
>JASKDV010209909.1:0-10371 GCA_032466395.1 Aegires albopunctatus
AGAGAGAGAGAGAGAGAGAGAGAGAGAGAGAGAGAGAGAGAGAGAGAGAGAGAGAGAGAGAGAGAGAGGGGAGAGAGGGAGGAAGAGAGAGAATGGGAGAAGAATGGGTGGCAATGGTGAGAAGTGGATGATGGCGATGAGTGCACAGCACTTCCACTTACCTCAAAGTAATAACGAGCCTTTCCTCTGGCAGTATTGGGTCATGAAGATTACACCAGTTTTTTAATAGACGCTTTTCAATTTTCATTAATATCTATTGAAAAGTGTCCATTGACATTCTTGTGTACTCGTGAAATCGAGAAGGATCAGTTTTTTTAATTTACAGAAGAGATGGTGGTATTCACCAAAGTGCCGTCTTTCTCTATTTATTTGGTGGACATGATCATGTCTCACAGACTTCTTCACAGAACTGAACTGTCCAGTAGCATAAATTCATCTTCAGACGACATCATGCTCTCTAGGTTCTAGCTAGACAATACAAAATTCTACACATGTCGAACTGAAGCGAGTTTTTTTTTTAGCTTTTTTTGCCTGCACAACTGCGCCCACTTGTCTGTTGTGGCCGCTTGGCAAGTTACCAGTGACTTGTTGCAGGAAAAACCCGCTGCACTGCGGCCGTACGCTTAGATGGTGTCTGATAAGCAGCTGTTGGGTGGGGAACCTCTTCTGATGACGTCATGTTTATTTACATCAAAATAATGTAAACAATCAAGTGCGAGTTTACGGAACAGGAAACAGTTTTAGCGAGTCATTGCACGATATATGTTAAAAGTCACTCGATACTATAAATCATTTCACGATACTTAGATGAAACGGCATTTACGGTTCTTGATCATTATAATAAAAGACATAGTAAGATTAATTTTTCATATTTATGTCCTTATAATAATGTGAACACAAATGGCGAGTTCTCAATAATGTTAAGAATATCATTTTAGAAAGTAAGAGCGTAATTTTAGGGCGGACTACGACTACGATAGTTTTTCTTTCATCTAATCGTAATCGATTATTAGATCGATTCGACGGGAAGAATGTTATGGGCCTTTCCAGATGATTCACACTGATTGTTATAATGACTGTTTACATTTTTTTTTTTTAGCTTAGATCCAACCTATTGTAATTTAGACAGCTGTCGAAATAGGATCAATTAAATTCTCTCACTTTGGAACTCTTTAGTTTCTTAATGATAGATCTAGCTGTGACTGAATAATATTAGATCTTGAACTATTTTCATGGGATCCATTTTGATGACTGTCATGTTTTAAATTTGGAGATTTTCTAGATCTGTCAGGCCCCAACGTCACCGCACATAATTTTATCTTTTGTTCATTGAGAGTCCTAAATTAGTATTAAAAGATCTAGATCTATATTCTCTTTAAAGATCTAGATCTAAATTTATCTAAATCCTAGGCAACAAACTTCATAGCACATCATAGGCCTACTGTGATGGTGCTACTTTTATAAGGGACAGCCTGTTATTCACCAAGCAATTGGTCAACAAACCTATGCTGGCAGCCTCAGTTAGTGAGGGTAACTGTGTGCCAATGAGAATGATAAACGTGGAAAGCGGCAAATCACTTGATTATCATCATTACCAGAGACCATCGCATCTTGATCATTTGAGACAAAGACGCGGAGGAGAAAGTAACAACCTTAGAACAACACGGTCTATGAGATCTCTGTTGTCAGCATTTCGAGCAAATACCACAGGTATGTCAGTACTTCTATCATAAAACTTTTAAAGTCTAGAATAGATCCTATAGATCTACAATCCTATATATAGAGTCTTAGCAAATAGAGATCACCTCCTCTGTCACAATGCTTCGAATCATTAAGTTTTGATAGGGTCAGACATCTTTCTGCTAACATCTGCTGATTTTTATCAAGGTCTATGGGACACAGAATGTAATATAACATGCTATCACCAATAGAAAGGGACATGCAATATAATTGGAAACTTATATACATGTGTATATAGATAAAAATAGCATTCTTTTAACAGTGTGGTTATTCACACAATTGTGCGCATAAATTATAACTGGTATAGTTATTCGCACAATAAGCGTTAAAAAAATGGCAGCTTTTCAATGTGGCTTGTGCGAATAATTGGTATGGTTATTCACACATAAAATAAGAAAAATGGCCACGTCGGCGCAGCAAATTAATTTTTTCCCTTATCTAAAATTCGACCAATGTTCTGAATTAAAAAACAAAAAGCCCCCTCCCCACAAACACAATACCAGTAAAGTAAAGTACTACATACTATTATTCAGGTAGGCCTAACATCATTGATTTCGCAATTGTGTGAATAACTCAGGTAGTTATTAGAACAATTGTGCGAATTTAATCGCAGCCTTCTTTTAAATCATTTTTAAATCTTCTTTTGGACATTTTGAACTTGTTACATACCGGTAGCGCATAGATTTTGTTAGCCATTGTATGGCTTAGAAGAGCTACATTTGTTGTAGCCTACCATCTTCATAATTCATTTGAAAGTTGTGCTGTATTTTATAATGGTTGCAAAATCTTTCTGAACTCAAACAGCTCAAAAGAGGACATTATAAACTTGTTTTTAAATAACATGCTATACATTTTTATAACGATATTTTGCTTTTAAGATAATGGTCCTTTTTTTTTTTTCCCTTACTGTTAAGTATAAAAGCAAGTTGCTGTTCAGTGAAATGATTTATGATATAGTGATCCCAGACAGAATTATATCTTAGAGGACTTTCACTAATTAAAACGCTTGATGATTAGAGAACATTTTATGAACATTTATTTATATCTATGACAAAATAAGAATCAGTCATCGTATTGTCAGTTTGCTGTCTCCTGTAATAAAATAAATATATAGTTATACCATAGAAATTCAATGGTCAATTTAACTCAAACTATCTGGTTTTGTTGTATAAATAGATGTATTTTTCATCTCCTACTTAATGAGAATTGGAATGACATTATTTTGAATATATATATGAAAATAGAGCCATTCAGAGGGTCATGGGCAGTTTGTTTCCTGTTCATCAAACATTGAAATTAGCAATTTTTATAT
The DNA here is from genome assembly GCA_032466395.1 of Aegires albopunctatus. NCBI lineage: Eukaryota > Metazoa > Mollusca > Gastropoda > Nudibranchia > Aegiretidae > Aegires > Aegires albopunctatus. The sequence goes on from JASKDV010209909.1 coordinate 3,053, forward strand.
ATTTTAACAGCTTTTTCTCTTTTTATTTTCAGATTTCGACATGGAATACATGGACATGGAATGTGGTCCTCCATTGTTTGAATCATCTTTCTTGTTTGATGAATTTTTTGAAAAAATCAGACCAAGACGAGATCTTTGTCATCTTAGACGAACCAAAACTTCTCATCGTGGCCATAGTCATTCTTCTCCATCATCACCACTGTCTGCCTCATCAAGTCGTGACCATTCATCACGTGGTCGAATTATTCCCATTGAAGTAAAGCATGCCATCGTTTCCATATCAGATGCTCCAGAAAAATCAAAAGCCACTCATAAGGACACAGATTCTGTTATTGAAATTGATGATGAAGACTCTTGTTCAGTCTTAGGAGAAGATACTAACTCTGGAAGGAAACCTTTATCCCGAAGCAAATCGCGAGAGAGTGATGATGTTATTTCATTTTCTTGTGTTGAGAATAATTCCCCGGTGAATAAGAAGAAGTCAGTGGAAACTTTCGATTCGTCTCAAAGTGGTCAGTCTAAAGGGAAAGACACACTGATTGGCGGAGCTAATAAATATCATCCTTCTCCAGATGATGCTGTGTTAGTTTTAGATGATGTTGCTATGGACCCTTCTTCTCTAGGGCTACATAAAAAGGAACTTGCACAATGCCAGGGACAATCAAGTTCTCAAGAAGACCTAGGGGTGGTTAGTGGGGCACCTCCTTATCCAGTTTACACTGCTTTAAAAGAGAAATTGGCCAGTGAATGTCGTCAAATAGACTACATTCGAGGTGATGGAAATTGTTTTTTCAGGGCTGTGAGTAAACATCTATACGGCAATGAAAAATTTCACAAGACAATCAGGAATCTTATTGTTGATTTGATTGCTACCAATAAAAGCAGCTTTGCACAGTTTGTTGATGGAGAAGATGTGCAGGTAATTGATGTTTTCTAATAAGTTTATAATGAATTTAAAACATTTGTGAAATTTAGTACAAAGAATATTTCATGCTCTTTTCTAGTTTTTACTTTTTAATTAACCATTTATATATGTATATATATATATATATATTATGATGTAAGATGTAAGATCTTAGGACATCGTAAGAGGCATCAATTGAGAAATATCGTCACCTGATGAATGTGTAGATGCTCACATGAAACTTCGAAGTAGTGACCTTAACCATGTTGATCTAAGTTTCTTTTCATATTTTATATATAGATATTAATCACATTGTCAATATTTCCTTGCAATTTTGTAGCATTTTCATTTTAAAAGCATTGGATTAAAGTGAGGATGTTTATTTAGGCTTACATTGCTACTTAGACTATTATTATAATTTAGACGCTTTCTAATTGAATTTTTAATGTTTCATATGAGGAGGATGACACTTTTACTATGAGTGATAGCAGGTATTCAGACATGCCAAATTTGGTAATCATGTTGGGAGACTCCCCCATTTTATGGAATTTAAATGCATACTCCAAATCTCAAAATTTCTATGAATTTTTCCAGTTTCAGTCATCTGAGCCTTGTAAGCATCAATATTAAGCCTACAGTCTGGTCTATCTATTTCATACTTCTGTAATCCAAATCCCCCTGTAATCTGAACAATTTTCTGGGAACAGAGAACTGTGCACATTGACTTTCAGTGGGCAATTCCCTTTTATCCGGAAAATTCTATAATCCGAACAAATTGCTGGGAATGGAGCACCGCGTAGGAAAAGCGCGACTTTAAGCTAACAGTTTTTTTCACTCCAAGGCCGAATGAGTGAGAAAGAAAGTGAGACAGAGAGAGAGAGAGACAGAGAAAACGCACACGAGAGAGAGAATGAGAGATAACTCGCATGAGTGAGAAAGAAAGAGAGACATAGAAAACACGCAGGAGAGAGAGAGAGGACACGCGTGTGTTTGTGTGTGTGTGTGTGATAGTTATATTTGGAATAAATACTGTCAGAGTCTTCCGATGCTTCTAGTTATTATGTACACCCATATGTTGTTGCAAAGAATGCTCCAATTGTTTTAATTTCACTGTATCATTAACACTACAGTGGTGACAATATAGTATGTGTGACAAGGCAATTATCTGTGGGAATAAAAAGAATTTAATAAGCACACAACAATGTAATAATGCAAAATAACGAGATGAGGCTCGGAAAAAATTTCACCACGAAACACTCCACTAAATGTACTTTAATAATTCCTCAAATTGAAACCGATCGGTGGTCGAATAACGAGGTAATGAATGTTTAATTTTAATGACTTGATGAATGCAACACAGGAAAAATAGACCTACACTAATTGATGAATAGTTCAAACACGAATATTCGTATGAAAATAAGGTTTTCACAGGTGATAAAGAGAAGAGTAAAGCAAGCATCTCCTTCAATTGCATGTTCTTGAATGATATAGTTATCATGTTACAAGCCTTTGAAAACATAAGATTTATCAAGATTTATGGACCACCCATCGTGCACCTGCTACCCTGTCTGTGACCTGGGGTCAAAGTCAGGGCTCGACCCGCTACTCACAATAAACTTAAACATACGATTTATAGAGGAAATTCTCCGCCATGAACTCAATAAATTTGTTTTCATGACTTTTGATGAAAATAATTTATTAATTAACAATATAAAATTTTGAAGTCATAATCCTTATGAGGTCCAAAGAGCTCACACTCAAGAAGGGTAATCCTATATAATACTAAGAGGGCATAGCTTATACTGTATATAATAATATGGTGGATGAGGGTTTTTTCAATCTTCAATGTCTTTGTTAAAATTAATGTTTTAATACATTCTAAAGCTTTCCTCTTCTTCAAATTCCTCCGCTTTGTTGGTGATTGGGTGAGTGTATTTTTCTTGACAAAATGTTCAGCCGATATGATTAACATGCTGCAAATGTATTCAGAAATTTGTCATTTTATCCTGCAAATTAACAATTTAGATTTACAATAACTGTGTTATTCTCTCTCTCTTGCCCGATTATAAGCTTTTTAAGTAATTTCTTTTATAAGTATGCAATAATGTGTTTTTTTTAACCTTTAATCATTGCCATTAGCTCGATAGGTCCACCTGCCCGTTCAAAACCCTGTCTTGTTAATAGGACTCGCTCTCAGAGTCTTGACAACACTAGTAGCAACGAAGATTGTCCTGTAATTGAAGTTCGAGCTACTGCAAGCATGTATACAAGGAGTCGACCTGGTAATCTTGATCTGCCATGTCAACGTAAAGTGAATGGTGAGATTCTCAATACAGAGCATGCCTTCTTGTCAAAAATTGGAAAAAATAAAAATAAAGGAAATCAGATCACTTGTAAACAGATGGAATTCCATTTCTTTTTCTTTTCCTTTTCTAAAATAATCGTCATTGAATTAATTGGCTCACAAAGCAACAAAATTCTTCTTTATATTAAATTCATAGGCCTGGCTAGATGAATTTTATTATTTGGGAAGTAGAGAAGGAAAGTGGAAAGAGATCACTGATTTTCAAGGATGCAGTTCTGATTTTGGCCTAAGTCCTCAGGAGCATTGCAAGTCAAAATGTTCTTTATTGAATCTCACTTTCGCTTGCTGTTTGCAGGTCCATTAGTAATTATATTTTATTCTTGCTTTTTCAAAGTGATTTCTTATATATATTCAGTCTTATTTGTGCAAATAGAAAAGAGCGATATTGCCATTGAAAATATATGGCTATTTTTTATATTGTTTGTTGAGACTAAAACAAGTTACAATTTAATTCAATTCTATTTTTAGAAATGTATCGTCGAATAGGCATATTTTTGCTAATTATATCATGCTTTTAAAAAAAGCAGTACAGTGGTCTTTGCAGGAGAAATAATAGTGGATTCTTAGCTGGAGCGGGTTATTAGGTGGAGTTGAGGATTTTCAAGTTTGGCTTGAGTTTGAGGGGCTTATAAAAGTTGGGTGACTGGGATAAGTTAAAATAAGAAAGATAGAGCAGTTTTTAATCATTATTCCCTCTAGGCAAATCACATTAAGTTAAAAGAAATACAGAAGATCAGGCAAAGGTATATGGGAGTGGGAAGAAAGGTGGAGGAGGGTGAGGGAAGGCATATCTCACATCAATGATTGTCAACAATCATCCCGAAACTAGCCAAATGCAAAAATGTTATCATTTGAAAACAATATTTGATTTTGCCAAATGTCAATGTGTTTAGTTTCAAACATCACTGGCATGCAACAACAAACATCTCACCTTCCTGTCACTTATTCAATCTGCCCATTAGGTCATCACACATTATCAAAGAGAGTATCAGGTTGTGTCTGTCATGTTCCGTGATTGGGTGACTGCACTAATTAATGTATAAATTCAATTCAATTAAAATAAATGCTCTATTGTCCATTAAGGCACATCATTTTATTCACATCAGAAAATATATAAAAATAAAGTATAAAAAAACAGTGGGACAAGCAGACCTCCCTAGTATTACAGAAAATCTGTAACCATTACAGAAAACACATTCGAAGCACAGCAAATTATAGAATTACAAAAATTGCCAGTAGAATACAGATTTTTTTAGATAAATAAATTTTGGCTCTAGTATCACTTTGTGTCTACTTTTAAACAGGTCTTTTAGACCAACAAAGTTTAGACATCTAGGTCTCCATGTAGATCTAAACTTTAATAAAAATTAGACATGGAACCTTCTATGTTCATAAAGTTTCATAAGCACTTTAAGATAACTTTCATAAAACCATCTATTATGTATTCATATTTGTATTTTTGTGAGGTAACCGCCTGATTACAGATAATTCTGTCAAAATACAAAAAAATTATGGAGCAATTACAGAATTTTTAATTTCAAACTAGGGAGGTCTGGCTCTCATAGTGAGAGCAACATATTTGGGGAATTCCTTACTTGATTAAGGTAACTGATGCAATCGTTCACCGTGACCTTTTCCCAAAAGTTCCGTTTTCCGGTGGGATGCTATGTGGCAGGGACTGCATGCACTTTATTTGTTGATACAGACATTATTGTAGACTAACATTTGATTTGATCTCTGCCTTATTATAATATTATGCCAAAATCCTTGTTTTTTTTGTGGGTTTTTTCTTTCTCTTTTTTCTGAGATTACCGCCAATGCTGACAGGTTCCAACAATGCTCATTATAAGACATTCATAACGTGTATGCTATTTGTGATGATACACGTATAATTTTGAATGAAATTTTGATGTTGAAGTTAATCCTTTTATTTTTACATCCAAACCACTTGAGACGTCCAACTATTTGGCTTAGTTTGAACGGTATTTTCAATATCAATTACTATAGGAAATGTTAAGGAGATCACATGTATCCAGTACAGAAGGTGATTAATTGAATAATTGAATTTCCATTTCAACCGTTGGTTGATTATACAATAACCCCTTCCCATTTCAAAACCCCTAGAAATCTAGCATCATTCTAGCCTAGGCCCATTCTTTGCTCATTCATAGTTGCCTGTTAAAGGTTGGAGGAAGAATTTAGGCTAAACCCCTATCAAATTAATCTAATCATATAGTAGAAATGAAAAGGCATATTATTATTTTTTTTTTTTTTCTAAATGTGATTTATTTATTTGTTGTTGATAGCTGCAAAAACCAACAGTTTTGATCACAAGTTTAATTTTATTTCCATCTTTACTCTTAGCTCTTGCTGTTAGAATACAGATGGCAAGAATGATATGGATATCTTGTATCATTTGAGGGAAGACAGAACTTGATTTTTTGCTCTCTCGCTCTCTCTATATCTATCTACTATATCTCTCTCTCTCTATCTATCTCTCTCTCTCTCTCTATCTATCTCTCTATATATGTATTATATATCTATCTATCTCAGGCATAAATTGTTATTAAAGTTTGTCTCTTACACTTACAGATTGTAGCATATTAGATCTCTACCTTTTCTCAAACACAGACATACGAGTTTTTATTGAAATTAAGCTTAAGCAAATGGTTTGATAATATATTTTACGTGATACATGTATGTCATATTTATCATTGATTTATCATTCACGTAGCATCATCGTCATCAATTTATTTTTGTAATTAGTAATTTTACAAACAACTTAATTACATCTCATGCTTGTTGATTTTAACTTCATCAAAAAAACATAAAAAAATCAAATGCATTTGAAGTTCAACTTGAATTTTTGTATTTATGATACTCAGTAGATTTCCGGGCACAATATTTGGGACCAGAACAATTTTATTTTAATTCTTATTTACAATACTCAAAGTGTGATGATAATTTGTATATTTTATAATGTTATGAACTGATAATATTTTCCCTCTACTCACGTAATACCGTAACCTAGATCCTGCTAGTTGAGCGTGAGAGTTGTTTAAAGTTTTGGTCAATTTTCATCATCCCATTGTGTTGTCAAATTATCCGAACCTTTATTTCAACTATTTATTGCTCCATTCCTTTGATTATTAGCGAGGACGTAGAATAGGATAAAGATAATCGGGTGTTCATTTTAACTCGATTCCGGGTCATATGTGGCTTATGCTATTACGTGTTTATAGAGGGACGATATGTAAAATTGAAAACTTGAGCATTAAAATAGTTATTATTCAGTCACTGAAAATGTTATTCTTGGAATAATTTTCCACAAACCTGTATTGATGTAACGTAAAGATTATGAAACGTTTAAAGTGATTTCTTGGTTATTGTGACTCATTTTAGTGTCCCCATGGATTTTACGATTGCTATGAAACGTTTCTACATTCTGACCAAAAAATTTCTACATTCTGTGACCAAAAGATTTGTACATTCTGACCCCAAAAAGGTTCTCCATTCTGACCCCATTCAATGGTAAATTTTATGTAGAATTTCTTACCATTTTATGGCTAAGACTAAAAGTAAGATCACTGGTGACTTTGTTGCTTGCATTCCACCAGCATCTCCCAAAGATTGACCTAGACCTTCTTTAAATGACAACCTTCCAAATACTAAATTCCTTCTTCTCTTTGATCATGTACACATTATTATTATTATTATACAATATGAGAAAGACTTGTGTAGTAACTTTGGAAATTGATAAATTATATTAAGGCATATTATACATATTTTACTCGGGGGAGCAGATAGCTCAGTGGTTAAGGCGGTCGCCTACAAAGCCAAAGGTCCCTGGTTCAAACCCAAACAGGTTTGAATTTGAAATCCAATTTTTTTTTCGGGTTTCCTTCTGCCCCCAATCCTTAAGTTGCTAGGATAAAGAGTACCAAGTCCTATCGGAGACGGACTATAATATCGAAGGTCCCATGTGTATAATATACGCATGTAAAAGAACCATTGGCTGTTTACAAGGCAGTCTAGGAAAACCCTGATATC
>JASKDV010209920.1:0-10370 GCA_032466395.1 Aegires albopunctatus
GAGAGAGAGAGAGAGAGAGAGAGAGAGAGAGAGAGAGAGAGAGAGAGAGAGAGAGAGAGAGAGAGGAAGGAGAGAGAGTGAGAGAGAGAGAAAGAGAGACAGACAGACAGACAGAGAAGAAGGATAATAAACTTGCCTTGCCAGCTGTTACACTGTCATTACCCAAAGGAGTATGGCATTTGCCAAAGCTTTCAAAGTTATAAATAGAACTTCATTTCACCTTACAATTTAAACAATGAATAAACTCAATACTGACACTGATGAAGTTTTCTCTCTATATCCTGTTTGTCGAGAATCAGACTTACCAAGGGGTCAGCATCAGTGGCAGATACAGTGAGGACAACATCGCCAAGACGGAAAGTCTCTAGCACTGATTCTGAATAACTGATATCTCGGAAGACGGGACGTTGGAAATTCCTGGTAATAGTTAGAACACAGACCTTGGTGCTGAATCTGAATGGAACACCATTGTCACGGGCTCGGATACGAATCTGCCAAAAGTAAAAATAATATTAAAATTAAAATCTAGTGGTATATATAGTTTATTCCTCTTAAATGGGAAAGGTCAGCAGACAGCAGACAATAAGCTAAGTGAAATGCTTTGACTTGCCAACTCTAAAATGATATATCTTAGCCTATGAAAAAGATAGAGTATTGATTTTCTCTTGTGAGTTGGATATTATCTTATACTAAGTGCAGAATCAACAGTTGCCAAATGCATATTTATCTTCCATCCTCAAAATTTTAATTTGATCACCATTTTCTCAAAACTTGGTTTTCCGACCTATCCCTATTATACTCTTCATATTTTATAAGTTTGGAATCATAATAAAGTGCAGATTCTGGACCTTCTTGTGATATACATATATCAAAACCTATAAATGTGACAAATGTTCCGCAACGAAAAAACGTGTCACATGCATTATGACCAACATATCTAAATAGTCTTTACTCACTCTGTAATCATCGACATTTTCTTGAGACAAACTGTCTGCGATTCTCACGTCACCGGTTAAAGAGTCCACGTTGAAGTAGACAGGTGCAGAGTCATCACCGATAATGTCAAATGTAATTCTACCAAATTGAGAATTCTGAAAATTAAAAAACAAACTGAGAATAAAGTTGTGATTCAATTATACTTACCATTCCAACTTACACAAGGCAAATTAAAATAATGCAGATGCAAAACTGAAAAAGTTGCAACCATATAGTATAATCCATCTATATTCCCACTTTTATGTAAATTAAAGTCTTTCTTTTTCTCTCCCCTGTAAACCTATTCAAGAGTTTACAATGCTATATCTTAGTAATGTTATGTCAATGATTACTTCATTTTTCTGTAAAATGTTCTCTTATAGTTAATAAAGCTTCGCAAATATAATCCATGAGCAATTATTGGTAAGTAGGGATTATAATACAATATAAAAAATATATTAAAAGAAATAAACTAATAAATATTTTTTAAAATAAAAACATCCACCACATTCTCTTTGAAACTGAAAAAAATATAAATAATCTCACCAATCCGTCCAAATCATTAGCTTGGACCCGTGTAACGCTGGTACCCACAGCCAGATTCTGACTAAGATCGCGACTACATGGTTCTGATGTAAATTCGGGATCAAAACGATTCCTGACCACGTTGATAATTACAAAGGAATTGACGCTGGCGGCTCTGCTTGGAGAACCACGATCCCTCAGACTCACTATGCCCTGGAGATAATAATAATGATAATAATGATGATAAATTAAATATTAACATTTTGATAAAGTTAATCAAATTATCTGAAATCTTTATCATCTAAGGGAATGGCAATATAACACACCGTTTATATAAGAAACTATAAAATACTTGATAAACAACAGCTAGTGTTGGGTGAATGAATAAACTAAGCATAACCAAAACATAAAATGAAGTATAGAATTACAAATGTAAAATATAACAGGTATTATTTCCATGACTATAAAAGGCTTTTCATGAAGTCATATAAATAATACAACACCCACATCCCCCATCAAACCCGACTAAAAAAAAAATGTTGATACTCACTCTAAACAGACTGGTACTGATAAGAGAAAGGGATTTCTTGACGAAAATAAAACCATTGTCCTCATCAACTCCATAATATTCGACTGCACTGGCTTCACCAATCAATGTGTAGGTGAGAGTATTACTGGGAGACTGTAATGAAATAATGAATTGAAAGATGAGTAGTATCACTTGATGTAAATGCAAGATATAGTTTAAATGATCCAAAGATATACAAGACGTAATGGTGATGATAAAGGAAGTGGAACAACATTTAAATATTATTCACTTCTACCTCTTGATTGATATAAAACACACAGTAAAGTCATAGCAGTGGTGGTTAATCAAATAAGGGTAAAAAAACCCCAACCCAACTGCTTATGATGCTAAAGTTTCTTTTCTAAAACTTGCACCTATGATTACAAGCATTCAATGAAACCGAATATTATTGAAATCAAAATTCAAAACATTATTATGATGGAAAATGACATGAAAGAAATTTGCATTTTTTTTATTTATTGAGATACAATAAAAGAAGCAAGAAAACAAAAACTTTTCAATAAAAGAAAAAAAAAGAAAGAAAACCTTCTAATAACTTTCTGAAAGTGAAACGATTTCTATTATAGCTTGGAATAGATGAGCCTTTACATTGATTCAGAGATCCTTAACTAAAATTCATTAAAATCCAATCTAACTTACGGTGACATCAGGATCTTGGGCCAAGATTTGCCCAAAGCTGACTCCCAAGTCTTGTGTCTCAAAAATGGTGAAGGTATAATTTTGTTGGATAAAAGATGGGGAAGCCAAATTTCTGGCAACGGACAGACTGACAACAGTTGTTGCCGAAAGAGAGGGAGTTCCTCCATCTCTAGCTAAGATGCGCACCTGGAGAAAAGAAACGTTTATTTTATAATCACCTACTCTTGGAGATCAGATAATCATCAAACATTTACTCTTTCAAAAAGAAGTTTAAAAAATTGTCACCTCAAGCAAATATATCCATGGATTTTATTCATCTATTCTTCATGAAATCTTTGTATTATTATCATGAATGAGAATCATGTATTTGTATGCAATTTTATCACTATTGACATTTATCATCGCAGAAGCTGAAACTTACGAAATGAGTTTCTTTGTCATCGGCAGCAAGTGCTGATGAGGCAACAGAAATGAGTCCACTACCAGCATTGACGTTGAATAAAGATGGAGAATTTTCATCTCCAATAATGAAATAAGTGATTCGATTAAATGGGTTCTGTGGAAAGATTAAAAGAAGAAAAATCAATTTGCAAACTTGAATTTGAATCAAAGTAGATAATATCAAGAGAATTTTAAATGAGAGTGTTGAGATGAGTGTTGTCTGGCTTTTTCAAGTTATCTGACCCTTTGCTTTGATAACTATTACCAGTATTCAAAAATATTGAAGTTAAGTCCGTGCAGTATGGCATCATACCAACTAAAATTAGCATTGATGATATAATTTTTCAAAGAAACAATGTCCTTAACCATTTGTTTAATATTGCATTGTGGAAATAGGTTTCTAGTTATTACCAAACAGTAATTGAACACATCTATTTCTTCATTTCCATCTTAATATAAACTGACATACTCAATCAGATTTAATATCTATACTAGCAATTATATAGAAACCTAAAAGTGACATAAAAAATCGATTATTTATCATTTTTCTTACCACTATATCAGCATCTGTAGCAGAGACTGAAATAATTGAAGAGCCAGGTGGAGAGTTAAAGTTCAATGAGGCAGAATATGGCTCATCAACAAAGATGGGGGCGTTCAAGTTACGTCTTACGTTGATGCGCACTGTGGCTGGTACATCGGATGTTTGCACGGGTGCTCCAATATCCCTTGCAATTATGTTAAACTAGAAAATGTTTGATATTTCATAAGATATTTTAAGAAGAACCATGAAATGAATAATTGACAAGAAAATTTCAATTGACAATGCTATACAAATTTTAACATTCTCATCATAGATTTCAATATTTTAAAATATCATAGAAAAAAATCTTATTCTTAAACAAATAGTTATATCTTGGTCATGTTCATAGATCTTGACTAATGTTTAATACTCATAGAACAGTTTTGATTCATAAAACATCTTTACAATAATAAAATTATAAAATAACAACAACAACAATTACTATTTCTTTAAGAAAAAAATCACCATTTATTCAATCAATTGTTTCCCTAATTCATCCTATTTTACTTTAGTATTGTTTATTGTCTGAAGAAAAACTCACAGTGTAAGAGTTAAGCTTGTTGAGATCCCCTGTAAGAGGAGCCTTTACGCTGATAGTCCCAGTCTCGGAGTTGACCTGGAAGTAGTTGCTAGCCAAGGTATTGAAATCTTGAATGTCATAACGGGTAGTATTGTAGGGTGGCTGAAAAACAGAAACCAGGAAACAATGATGTAAAGTGATCATTTTAGTGAAATAGTATGCTGTATTTTAGTTTTAAAAGATTTTTTTTCTCCATTTGAAATGTTAAAAAATGACAGAAAAAAAAAAAAAAAAAAAAAAGGAGATGAAGCTAAAATCATGGCAAAAACAAGAAAAACATGCAAAGCCGTTTTGGCAATTGATGAGGGGGAAAGATTACTTGATGTAAACAAAGCAGACTTTAATATTAAAAATCTATTGTAAAATGATATTTTATAGAGATAATCTAAATCAGTTGAAACCTTGACTTTTGGCTGGAATACTATTTAGTAAAATGATATGTCAACTACCACTATTTTTTCCTCATTCTCTGACTTACCCGTCTGTCCTGATCAACTGCTCTAACTTGGAGGACGGGTGAGCCAATAGCTAGTGTCTCAAGGATGGTTTCTTCATAGTTGGTTAACTCAAATACAGGCGCAAACAGATTACGAATGACAGTAATAGTGGCCAAGGCAGTGTCACGTCTTGGTGGGGAACCTCCATCTGTGGCCACAATACGGCCCTGAAATACAAGCGGAAGAATTTTTTTTAAAACCCTTTTTTTAACTTTGATCATTATTCAAGTTTAAATTTAATCAGCTCTATGAGCTGAAAAAATAATAAAAACACTTTATTTGCCTATTGAAGATACCTTGTCCAATTCCAAGTTTAGAAAAAGGAAAAAACGGAAACAGAAACAGAAGAAAAAGCACTAAATCATACGAGCTGTATACTATATAATGAAATATCTTTATTGTCCATGTTTACATTGGCAATGACATTCTTTAGCTGATGATTTCTATAAATATCTTTAACACCATTAAATTCTTTGTATGCCAAGATTTTTCATGTCTGCAGCTACCCACTATTTTATTGTGTAACTCCTTGATCAAGTTTGTCCTACCATTTGAAAATCATTCACAGTTAAATCCATTATCATAGTTATACCACTTGTTATAAATCAAATTGATGAAAGGAAAACACATAACAGTCTTCTTCTTTGATGTAATTGCACCGAGTGACCTTGATTTTACAGGGTTCTATAATTGTCCTTCCCATAAGTGTCTTGCTTGCAATCCAATTGAAAAAAAATTGAGGAGCTATGATTTGATGTAAGGAAGAGATTATCACTTACCACATATGTGGTGGCAGTATCAGATGTCAGGAGTCGTCTGACGGTAATTTCTCCAGTGACACTGTTGAGCAGGAAGAAGGTGGGCATAGAGTCATCACCAATAAGACCATAACTGATGTTGGCAAAGTTGGAACCTACCGGATCTTCATCTCTGGCTGTCACCTGAATCAATGATAATATTGATAATAATTATGATAGTTATAAAAATAATAGCAATGATGATAATGATGATGATGATGATGATGGTGATGTCGATCATAATTTGAATGGATGATGATGTTCATAATTTGAATGGATTCAAAGATCAAGTCGTGATCTTACCCTCAGCACAGAAAATCCAGTGGCCACATTTTCTTGAATGGTAGCAGCATATGGAGTAGCAAAGAAAACTGGGTCAAACTGGTTTCTATCAATTGTGATGGTGATTTGGGCATTAACGGCAGTATTACGAGGAGGTAGGCCATCGTCAACAGCAGTCACAGTGAACTGGTAAATCAAAATAATTAAAGATAAAAAAAGTCTGTAATCTTAAGTTCATCATTAAAAGTCCAGATAAGAATTTTGACATGATTTATTTTTAAGTAATATGGAATAATAACTTTAATATTTTACTTGAAATTATATTTAGAGCATTGCTTGTTTTCATCATGTAAGTTACACACCGCTATACCTATACACTGCAAAATTTGTCAATCTTGTTTTGCAAATGTCAACTAAGGAAGCATTATGAGGCCAAGCGTTTCACAAATCCCATTTCATTTTTTTTTTAAATTCATTTTTTTTTTTTTTTTGCATGAAAAATACCTCATCATATTTAAAGCCATTATGCCCTCTAAAGCCATTATGCCCTCTTCAAAATAACCTAACACACCAAATTTGATATTAATAAGTTCAGCTGTTGTCCCTACAACACATTTAAAATGTTCTTTTCACTATTTCTTTATACTTACAGTAAAGGTGTTTGTTGTTGTTGAAGTCAAGGGACTTGCTACTGATAATGCACCAGTGTCGGAATTCAAAAAGAAGAATTTAGTTCCATCATTCTGAGAGGAACTCACTATACTGTATTTGAGGTTGTTCTGAAAAAAAAAAAAAAGCAAAATGGGTCATTACATTAGCATAAACATTGATTAGGACGCACACAATAATATATATTTGGGTCAACAGAAATTCCCATTTGGCTAGGCTAACCTAATAATGAGGGCTTTCAATGATTGAAAGTAATGTATTTACTCCCAAATATATTTAAAATTCTTTTCAAATTCAATCAGGCAGCATCAACAAATGAAAAATATCCCTTTATATCAATATTTCTTTAGTTATCCAATGTCACATAAAGATGCCATTTAAATTTCAAATATATAACTAAGAATTGAAAATAGCTTTATTGAATTTAATCTCATTCAATCAATTACAGCATATTCTGAACTCCCAAAAATTTTACTAAGGCTTTTTAAATATTTACATATGCATGATCTAACATTTTTGCCATATCAGACTAGGATAATTTTTATGAATAAAGAGTTTGTCTAAGGTGACTATGGGGCAGTCTTTGGTGCTTAAAAAAAAAGAATTGGAATTTTTTTTATCTCCAACTAATTAATACCACAGTTAGATAAAGATGTGAGAGGGTGTTAGAAATCTTCATTAAATTTTCATTAGCTAATGACTTACTCCATCGGCATCATTTGCACTGACGGTCAAGATTGGAACACCAAGGACAGTGGTCTCTGGAATCCTCTGAGAGTAAACCAAGGTAGTAAAGGCAGGTGCCGTAGGATTGCGGTTCACAGCAATGGTCAAGTTGGTTCTTGCTACCAGGGCAGGTCTGTCGCTATCATATGCCCTCAGTCCAAGCTAGAAGTTATCAAGAGACATTTTAAGTATGATGATTATAATAGGCCGGCTAAACAACAACAACAATAACAACATCAACAACAACAACAATAATAATAATAATAATAATGATTATCATTATTATTATTATTATTATTATTATTATTATTATTATTATTATTATTATTATTATGACAATAGTAATAATAATAATAATAATAATAATAATAATAATAATAATAATAATAATCTAAGGAGGATAAGATGATGATGATGATGATGATGATGATGATGATGATGATGATGATGATGATGATGATGATGATGATGGCATGACAAAAGTGCAAGCAAGGTATATGATAAAATAAGTTTCTGTTGAAAATGGCAATTATTTGAAAAATCAGTAATTAAATAAATCTAAAGTAAGATAGGAAATCTGTATGCATACCAAGTAGTTAGTGGCAACATCTGAAGTAAGCAAAGCCCTGATGGTAATATCGCCGTTGCTTGGGTTGATGTTGAAATAGCCAGGGGCAGCAAAGAAGCCTGAGATCTCGTACACAATATTACCCTGCAGAAAGCATTCAAATTAAATTATCAATTTTCTGATGGTGCTGTAAAAAATACAAATCTTTACATCTGAACTAATTAAATAGGTAGATCTCCCAAATTTCTTTAATTCAAACATTGTATTATCTGTTTTAAACCAATTTGTATCTATCTGACTGTCTATCACTTCTTCTCTCTCTCTCTCTCTCTCTCTCTCTCTCTCTCTCTCTCTCTCTCTCTCTCTCTCTCTCTCTCTCTCTCTCTCTTGCTTTCTCTCACGCTCTCTCTCTCTCTCTCCCTCTCTCTCTCTCTCTTTCTCTCTCTCTCTTTCTTTCTCTCTCTCTCAAACTATCTATCTCCCTCATTTCCTTCCTCCTCTATCTCTCTCATTTTCTCCACCCTTCCCTCTTTAGCCCTCTCTTTTACTGATAACAATTTTCATCCTACTAACCACAAGATCATTATCAATAGCAGTAGCCCTGAAGATGCTTGTTCCAACTTGTATGTTGTAAGGGACTCCAACACTGTAGGGTGTGTTCGTAAAGGCAGGGGCAAAAGTATCACGTCTCACACTGACTCGGACAGTGGCTGTATCTATCCTTGGGTTCAATGACTGGTCTGACACTCTGACTTGGAACTGAATACAAATGTATCAAAAAACAAATTACTCAAAGTATTCATAAATGTGCTATAGGCTGGGACAAACTGTTTAAAGCGTATTTATCATTAGCAGGCCAACATTACCAGTTTGCAGTTTTAAAATTGCAACTTCAACGGATGATGCTAATTAAAAAGCAACGTTTAAGCTGTGACCTAAAGAGATATGACTCAGTAGTCATTAAATCCCCTAAACAAAGTTGAACTTAAGCCCAGTAGGGAGTCAGCTTATGATCTATGGTACAGATGAGGGGAATAGCAAATCTACCAACCAATCACATAGTCCAAATAGGGACAATTAATTATCAAAGGTGATAGAATGTGCAAAAATTAATACTTTTTATTTGATCTATTTTTTGTATTTTTTTTTGTATTGTATCTTACAGATATAATCAATTTTAATTTTAACCCCAAGAAAAGCATTAGCGGTTATATTACATTATTATGTCTTGGATGTACAGAAAAGTGCACAGGTGATGAAATTATCCTCTAGCACACCCAAGACAGACGTATGGTGGTCAGACATTTTAGGCAAGATACTTTTTCTTCTTTAATGGAAATTTTCATTTAACTCATGTGATTAAAGGAAGTAGTTATGATTAGTGGATAGTTTTAGTTTCCAGCCAATGAGATTACAGTTTGAATTCATATCGAGGCTTTTCCTGTGGCTTTGTCATTCATTGATAAAGTAAATCTAATCACTGAGTTTTGTTTTAATACACTATGTGACTTCGATTTTTTTCTATGAAGTGATCAGACGCTCAATCCTAGACAATGCTACGTTCATGACATAATAAGCTTTTCTTAGGTTAGCATATTACCTATTAAAAAAAAATAATTTTCAACCTTATAGCTGAGAGAAAAACTGAGATGAGAGGAAAGAGGAAAGGAATTGTATTGATCAAAAAGAAGCAGGACAGTTGGCAGGTCTTGTATCAACATTCTGGACGTCAACATAAAGTGGCATTGGAGGTTTCATTTTTCTGGATTTTTTTCTCCCTGTGATATTTCATTTCATCTTATAATGGTTATCAATATTTTCACTAATGCATTTAGCACAATATATTTCATTCTTATCACTATCACTACTGCCAGCATGAGACCAGATAGCTCAGTAGCTAAGGTGCTTGTCTACCAAGCCAAAGGTCCCATGCAGGCTTTAATTTGAAATAAAACTTTATGGGTTTCATTTCCGCTCCCTATCCTCAAGTTACTAGGATAACAGGGGTTCCAAGTCCCAGTAGAAACGGACTATAATCTAGGAGGTTCCGTGTGTATATATATCAGCATGTAAGAGAACTCTTGACTGTTCTTAAAGCAGTCTTAGAAAACCCTGAGATAACCAAAGTAGTGGAAAGGGGTAAATTCAATACAACAATTACAGCTAGCTAGATATAAATTTCTCAAAATGTGGCACTGATTTCATTACCTGGTAAACGCTATCACTTTGACCAACCAACAGTTGTCTCAGTAAGATTTCACCACTACGAGGTCCAAGGTAGAAGAAGTCTGTTACTCCTGCCTCCTCGATGAAAGTGTATACGAGAACATCCTTTGAACAAGAACAGAGAAAAAAATATTTGACAAACCCTCAACAAATGGCTAAGAAATTTGAATATAATTCAGAATAATAAAAGCAAATTTTTAAATGGTACAGGGATGTTTAATCCCCCCACCTCCCTCCCTCCTCTCTCTTTCTCTCTCTCTCACTCTCTCTCTC
>JASKDV010209931.1:0-10369 GCA_032466395.1 Aegires albopunctatus
AGAGAGAGAGAGAGAGAGAGAGAGAGAGAGAGAGAGAGAGAGAGAGAGAGAGAGACGGGGAAGACAAGAACGGTGGGAGAGCTAAAGTCATATAAGTGTGTTGTTTTACTACATACTATTATATCCATCTCAAATCTTTCTCAATTACTTTCATGACATGCATGCCATTATACCACAAATTGTCCACTTTTGAACAAAATAATGGCATTGCAATTTCTATCTAGTTTATTATGATTAACCCTCGCATTCCTTTTCCTTCCTTCCTCTTCACACCACCAGACTGGCAAAAAACTGATGCCCAAAAACGACGAGAACGACTCCTGTTGGACGAGTTAGTCACTGTGGTCAACAAGAGGGACGAGCTGGTCCAACATCTGGACTCACAGGAACGAGCGTAAGTTGGAACATTTTATTTGTTTAAATTTTATAAATAGAAAGACCTAAACTAAGGAAAGAAAAAAGAAAAAACACAAAGACCCTAAATCAATGCATAGATCTATAATATGAATAAAAACAAAACAAACAAAAAAACAAAAAAAAAAAGCAACTCAAATCCAGTAAAACAATGAACATGGTCTAAGAGAACAAAATGTTCAAATAAATAATTTTTGAAATAGTATTAGGGGAATTAGGGTGAGTGAGGAACTTGATGGAGAAAATGGTAATAAAATCGCATTGATAGACTACTACATGTACAAGATTTTTGTGAATGCAAATCACACTGGGTTCTGCTGAGGAACCTAAACTAAATGGTATATCTTTATTGAAGTTTATGCAGGAAAGAACTTCTGTTTAAGACATTTGCTTTATTTAATTTGTTTGTTTTCCTTTTTTCTTTTCCCCCTCCATTTTCAGCATTGAAGACGATGAACTTTTAGAGAAAAAGCTCTCTGCTGGACTACTGTCCCTGAAAGATGATAAATCCTGTGTGGTGCAATGAACAGAAAATAACAACAAAAAAGTAAAAACAAAATAATTAAAAAAAACAAAAATACTTTACCTACCTAAGGCAGAATGATCAAGAATTTTTCTGGAAAATGATGATTGCAAGTTGAGTTCTTCATGGCTTAACTTTGCTCACTGACATTTAGTGGACGCGACAAATGTAATGCGGGCTGTGGTGAGCTAAATTGATGTATGCCGTGAAGAACTGTTTTGTTGCTATCCTTTTCCAGAAAAAGTCCAGATATTTCTGTCAATCTGGCCGCAGCCTGTAATGGTTGGGTGATGGCATGGATAAAGGCAACAGATATCTTTACAGTTCTGGATAGATTGGAAACTCCACAAGCTCTCAGGAGTAACAACAAAGCTTTGATCAACTTTTAGATTTAAAAACAAATTCAGTGGACGATGACATAGTGACTAGTAATGATTTTGCAGGATCACTTTCTAGTCACTTCGCTTGGTTTAGACATCTGTACATCAAATATTTTAAGAATTGCTGCTGCAAATTAGGTATGAATCAAAGTTTAAACAAAATTGAATCTAGGTTATCATTGGTCAATCATTTGTATAATGCCAGAAATAATCAATGATGCTTTGGGTTGTCTTTTTTTCAATTTACCAACCTACCTAAACAGGCACAAATAGGAAAAATTACTCATGACTAGGGAAAGATCAGTTTTTAACTGTTTCTTTCTTTTCTTTTTTTTTTTACTTAGGAATTTAAAGGAATTAATTCTCTTATTTAATTTAATATGTTTGTTCCTTTGCTGAAAATATGAGGCCACTGAATTCTACAAAGCAAGAAGAATTTTACAGCATAACCTCACAAAATTCACATTTGGCCTGCTTAGCTTGCAATCAATTTTCAAGGCACCAACTCAATATTCTTTTTCAAAACATCGCTTATTGGAGCATTTCAAAAGTTTGGTGTGGATTGAAGTGCTTTTGATCATTGCCTTCTATGTTGTAAATATTGTAGTATATTGAACCTTGAAAAACAGCAGAAATACCCCTACATAAGTAAACACACACACACACAGCTTCTAATTTAATGGAAAATTCAGAAATGAAAAGCTGTTTTTTTATTACTTGGAAACAGGATGTTCAACATGGAATCATAGCACTATTCATTGCTGGTGATCGTGAACTCATCGTTGGAGTACACCACTGAAGATCTGTTTATCTGATCAAATGTGTGAGGGTTATGTACCATAGCTCTATAAAGGGGGGATGCTCAGAGAAAATCTAATCATTGCTTTCACCAACTTGGTAAAGAAATCATTCAGGAGTTAAATGCTGGTATTTTTTTTACCTGTTACCAGTATGCCTTGAGTCAAATGTGCAATTGCTGTTGCCCCTCATCTTAACTGGAATGTTTATTTATGTACATGTATTATATTGCCTGATATATACTTTTATATTTATACAGTCTCTAATTTCATTATGGTTGTAATAGAATATGTTATATTATTATAAAGGAAATTTGAATAGATGAGACAATCCTGAAGGTAAACGAGGTGGACTAATATGACATATACATTTTGCATTGTCTGTTGCTTTGACAGTAAAATAAATTAACAATACACAGTAATCAAGGAAACAATATAAAAAGTCATTCCAATAAAGGTTTTCTAGAGAAAAATATTAATTCCATATTATAAATTCATTTTTCTGTTGAGAATTTAACAACAATAGCACGCTTGATCTAACATGAGTTTGGAAGTTTGTACTGGTAGGTATGTTACAATGCCTAGCTCCAATAATTTTCCTACTCTTTTTCATTATAATGTGATTTGTCCCCCCAAAAATTCATTGTTGTGTTAAAATAAGCCTCATTGTTTGAATAATTATGTCTAAGAATTCTGAAATCGTAGTTTGGATTCAGACTTTGTGATCAATTATTTTGGCAAGAGGAAATCAAAATCAGTACTTTGAGACTATGATGATGTTGAGGATGTTACCGTTGACAATTGAATTAATTATGATGATAAAGACGATCATTAAGCTTATTGCATGATGGTGATGATGATGATATGATATATTTAGAGTTAAGTTAATTGTAGTAATGATCCGTCAAGAACCCCCGCCGGAGCTCACGGTTCCAATGCTAGCGTAGTAATGATAGTTATAATGATTCCCAATTATAATTAATCTTTCATGATGCTAATATTAAGCAGTTGGATGAAGGTGGCACACAATATGTTTATTCGTTCCCCCTTTTATGAAAAAGAATTTTTTTTCTTTTTTTCTTTTTTTTTTTGTGGTTTTTTGCACAATAGATAGATTCTCTGCACAAATAGATGAGAATGATAGTTTCATACCTTGCTTTTATTCAGATTGATTACCTTGATTTTGAGTTATGTTGGCATTAAAAAAAGGTGCAGTTTATGGCATTGTAAATGTAGCATGTACTGTTCTTTATTTGACACCAATAGAATTGTTTTGTTTCAGGGCTTTTTTTCATGCTTTATCCAGTCATTTATTTTATTTAGTTTGGTCACTGTTATGGTTGGTGACAGATTCAATTTTAAATGAACATTAATTTCTCCGTGGACACCTCACATAGATTGATCTTCATAATTTACCCTCTTTAATATCATATGATTGTATTGTCTGAAGTAAATTTTCATTGTGTAAAGATCAGGGGGGAAAGAGTGTCTTGCACTGATTGCTGGTTTGAACAAGGTTCCTACTGAATCTATTGGAAGTGTAAACTCACTGTTGGATCTAATGATTATTTTTCCAAGCAAATA
This sequence comes from Aegires albopunctatus, assembly GCA_032466395.1. Lineage (NCBI taxonomy): Eukaryota > Metazoa > Mollusca > Gastropoda > Nudibranchia > Aegiretidae > Aegires > Aegires albopunctatus. The sequence goes on from JASKDV010209931.1 coordinate 3,699, forward strand.
TCTGTCATAGTTGATATATTGATTTTTTATTTTTAATAAGTAATTTTTAAGCAAAGTTATTGAGATAGGTTTGTTGGTTTTTAATACAAAAAGTCAAAACCTAATTTAAAGTCCGGAGCGGATTTGCTTGCTTTCACCCCTAGTTGAGATTAAACATCCTAATTACATTTTGGGGATCATTAAACTTTCTTCAAGGCCATTTTTTAGCATGACTATGAACCAATTCTCATGAACCTGCTTGATAAGGTATGTGGGGTTCATGAGTGTTGCGTATAATCTAACACATTGTGGTTCACAGAGCATGAGAGAGGTAGCAGATAGCTCAGTGGTTAAGGCGCTCGGCTACCAAGCCAAAGGTCCCCTGTTCCTGGCTCAAACCCATGCAGGGTTGAATTTGAAATCCAAATTTTTTTCGGGTTTCCTTCTTCCCCCTATCCATAAGTTGCTAGGATAAGGAGCGCCAAGCCATATCGGAGACAGACTATAATATCGTAGGTCTCATGTGTATGATTTACATATATGCATTTAAAAGAACCCTTGGCTGTTTACAAGGCAGTTTAGGAAAACCCTGATATAACCAAAGTAGTTGATATGGGTAAAATTTTATACTACAGTACAAGAGCAAGAGGTGAAAATGAGTGTAGAATGCCAAAGTTTTTATGCAATCAACTTCCTTGGCAATGTTGTGTCATCAGCATAGTTTGATTTACAGGGTAAAGTGTTTTGTTTTGAATAACTTCATTATTGAGGCTACTTTGATTATTTTCATCTTTTTTCATCATGTCAATGTATCATATATTTTTGTTGAAATAATAAATACCATAACTAATGTCATCAATTTTATGAAGTGTAACCCCAAATAGTGCATTTGAATAAGTACAAGGGGTATCTAGGCATGAAAACATAATATCTTGTCTTTTGTCATTTAGTTATATCTCCACATTGACACTTCTGTTGCATTTGTATTGATGCTAGATGATGTAAAACCATGTTAGAAACTTATGAAGGGGAAGAAGGAGGATAAACCAAACAGTATAATTTGATCTTATGGTAAGTGCTTGCACTGAAAATCAGTAGCTGGAAGCTTGTTTTAATTATAAAGGAAACAAAAGTGCCAACGATGTCTTTTTGAGATCGTCATCAAGTAACTGCTAGCAATACATTTTTGTGCTTTTTAATATCTCACTTTTTATATGATTCTACAATATATATATATTTATGTGAGTACATGTATTGGCATTTTATTGTCTTCTCTGTTTACATGATATTGCCATATTTATTTCATTGTCATGTTGTTCAGGGATATTATAAAAATTCATTGCTCGGAAAGTTAGGTAGAAAATGAAGTTACATATGTATCAATATTGAGTCTTTATCTGCTGGGGTTTGTTTTTTTTGTTGTTTTTTTTAAATTTTTTGCCCCTGCATTTAATTCCAGAAATGAATCATAATTGGTACAAACATTAATGTTTCACCCTAGCAAGTATCTGGAGGAAAGGATTCGTTACACAGACCATTTACTTTATGGTTAACCTAACTTAAAATCTATCAGTATAAATTATTTTATAGGACTCACCATACATATACTTCCTCACTTATACACAACAATTTATATATATTCTAAGCTTTCATCGTATTTTATGTGCTCTGAAGTAAAACAAAGTCATGTTATGTTATTAGTATTTCAATTATACGCTATCTTTGGTATAAACACATTTTTTTTGGTGTCTTTGTTGTTATGTTATGATTAAAGTAAAGAGTATATTTAAACATGCTCTTGTTTATGTTGCTATAAGAGATTTTCTTCTTCTTATAAATTGGCTTTATTACGTAATCTGTGATTTTTGATCTAAGTACTCTCATTTGATTTTTCAGAGTCATTCTTTGAATTGAATGATTTGCCATGGCCCGACCAGTGCTTATGGTGCTACATGTATTAGCAATGCAACCATATCAATGTTATCACGTTAGCATTGAATGGTTAGGTTGATATTTTGCTATTATTACAATTCTTTTAACATTTTATTGTTTTTGTTAAAGGCATTAATGAATTTTATGACGGTAGGCTGTGGCCATAATGACCCAAACTTTTTGTTAAAAGGTACAGAAGTATGCTCCGTCTGTCATGAGTTATCTTTTCTCTTTGATCCTTAGCAGACGTGACTAGATTATTACAAGTTGTTGTGAGTAAGTTCATAAATGTCATGACAGATTGTTTTGTAACCATTTTTTTCCTCCATAAAAAGTCTGGATCATTTGGTTACCATGGCCGTTTCAATGTAGTAAAATCAGTTGTTATTGAATAATCCAAAACAAATTTACTTGTCTCTCATTGTTTCATGGCTAATAGAATGCCTGTGATGAACTTTATGCTTCCAAATAAAAATAGATAAATCAACTTGTTTTGATCATGTTATGTAAAGGGATTAAGGTAAAGGCATGGAATCTTTGTCCTTATTTCTTAACAGAATCATGTTTTTGCTAGGTTTGAAGAGTTTGTTATTTGATGTGTTTGGAAAAAAAATAAAATTGATTATTGGTATTGTCAAGAATATAGAGTAATGCAGCTCTAGTTATGTAATCAATTAGTGTATATATTACCTTTCCCTTATGCTTAAAATGATTATTCTTAGTTATACTTGTATAACCTTATTTAATTTTGTTATCAACTTGACAAGCTTAAAGCTTAAAACTTTAATACACTTTTTACATCTCTTTCTCAACTTCCAAAGAATCAAGTGATAAAATTTGACATCTGAAGCTCGATTTTCATTTGTGTGATTTATTTATGGTGCTTCTATTAATATGCAAGCAAGAAATACAACACAAAAATGCTAGAATTTAAAAAAAAAATTCTTTCCTCCTTATTGTGAATATTTTTTGGTAATTTTAATTGGCGTTTAGAATATGTTTCCTAAGCTATTATGATCATTTTCAGTTGAGATAGCCTTGCTATGTGCTATATGTGAACTATTTTATATCCATTCAGTGCTTTAAAATCCTTATCATCAGCAGGAGTATTAAATCTAATCAGAATTTTTCTGATATTTTTACATTACATTGTGTTTTATTTTTACAACAGCAGAAAACACACCATACGCAGATTCCTCACAACTTACCAAGACGTGCAGATTCATTCACCTGGCATTTAGACAAAGGGCTATAGCTATGACCCAAGATTTGCTGGAACATTAACAACAACAACAACATCAACAACAAACAACAACAACAACAACACCAACAACAACAACAACACAACAACAACAACAACAACAACAACAACAACAACAACATGATGGAGAGATAAAAGGTTATTGAACAGCTTTAAGTCTTTTACAGTTTTGGCATCAATGAAACTTTTGCATCAATTTTAAGTTAAAGCAAAAATGGGAAGTTGTCAGAAGCTGAAAACAAAAAAGAATTTAAGTAAAAGACAGAAGTGATCTGAGTTGGACACATTGCAAAAATGAAGAAAAATAAAACAGCATTGATGCACTGTAAGTATGAGGATAGAATGGCAACGAAAAGAGGGAAAAAATAACGTTGGAAGATCCATGATGCAGATGGCTTGGTAGATAGCATTTATATAGCTTTGGATTTGAATTATGTTATTGATACAGATGTCTCTGTACTCCGTGGTTTCCTTTCACTATTAACTGAAAGGTGAACAAAAGCCAGTGGAAGGTTCAATGTTTGTTATTCAATACCACTATTGAGAAGGATATAGTTTCTAAAGAATCTTAGATTAGATGGTTTTGTGGGTTATTTTACCATTGCAGTCATTTTCTGTTTTTATCTTTATAAGATAACATCAAGGTTTTGCTTAATGCATTCAGAACCTGACAACAAATATTATTTGAAATGAACAGCTTAAGAACTGGGGCGCTCCAATTTGGTGAAATGCGAAAGAAATATTCGGAATTTTAACCTCCGCTTTTTAATTTCAATAACCGTTGTCTTATTCCGTCTCTGAATTTTAAAACACGTCTTTCACTGTATGACTTCTACTTCTGTGTGCTTCTGGCTCATGTTCGTATCCTCCATATTCCCCTCAGAACTGATTTCCTCTTTGATTAAGTTGAAGATTCAAAGCTTCTATCCTATGTTCATAACTATTATGTATTATTTATTACATTCATATATCATAAGTGCTAAACAGTTTATATTAGTAAATATCTAATTGATATTTATGCAGTACGATAAAATGTGTTTCTATTGCTTCATTAGGTCATTCATTGCTCAGTTTTCTTTGCTTTAGTTGGTTGTTGATGTTGAAAGTTCGGATGGGCTTGTTGGTTGTTTATTTCATTATTTTATATATACATTTAATGTTCCTTACTCCTCATGTCATGCAGTTTATATCATATTTTTGTTCTCTTGATCTAGGTAATGTTACTGCATTGTTCCTCTAAGTATTCACTATTATTTTTCCCTAATTTATGGTACTGTCATCCTACTCTTTGATTTGTTAAAGGTATTTCCTTTATAAAAACGATCAGTGCAGGGCATTTCACAATTTCTGTCTGAGCATATCTCTGTGTTTTAATGAATAAGTTGTTCTTGTGTTACATCCTAAGATGATATCGCCAAATTTTGTTATAATTGTTATATTATGTGAATATTTTTTAATTTTCCTTTTTTCTTTCTTTTTTTTTTTTTTTTTCAAAAAGAAGCCTCTGTCACCCAGAATTATTGAAATTGGAAATGTCACATGTTACATGTTAAGGATGTTTAAGCATTTTCTTTGATAAATTCTTTGAAGAAATTATTCTTGAAATGCACACTGATGGTGTCGTGTAAAAGTTATGTACATTTAAGTGCTTAAATGAAACCTCTTGAAAGAGTTTTCATGCCTCTCCTTTATGGTTCCTGCCTTGATAGAATTCCTCAATAATATATATTTACCACAAGATGGACTATTTCAGATGTGCATTGATAATTTACTCAGTATTGTATTGATAGCCAGCAGTATGTATGCAAGTATGGATGTGCATAGTTTATGTATAATATTTGAATAATGTTCGTTGTTACAATACAATTTGCCACAAGCCTTTCTGAATTCTGCTTCCCCCAGTCGCCCAATCGTTTGCTTAGTATCCACATTGGACAAAACGGTTGGCCAACGGTTTGTTTATTGTTTGTGGACAGTAGTAGAAAGAATAGCCTATTGCGACACAACAACATTTTAGTAGGTTCTCTATTCATTTTCAGAAAACATGAACGCACTGTTTTGTCAAAATGCAGTACAAGCCTCAAACATGAATGTTGGATTCTATATCTAACCTTGCAATATTTAACTTATATTTAACGGTCACACTGAAGGCATTCAAATTGATGATTTAAATGTACTGTCAAAATGATCCAATGAGAAGAAATGTATATTAAAGACTATTACTGTATTGATGAAATCATCCAACTTTCTCCCAGGAAAAGAGGCAATTTATTGTATCCTTATAAGAGATGTAATTTTTTAGAGAATCGAAGATTAGGCCAATGAAGACTCGGTGATATAGGCAGTGAAATGCTCTATGATGTATTACTGTCTGAGTCAATTGAAGTATACTAATGTTTACAAAGGCAAAATACATTTCTTCATGATTTGATGCTTGCAGATTTCTTTATGCAAAATATGGTATGATTTAGAGTTATGCATAGAATTCAGCCATATATGTGATACATTTAAATGTGTATACACAAATTATGAGATTCTTATAATGATATACTAGTATTACTAGAGGAAGTCTGTGTAATGTTCAAAAGCTCAGGACAGAGGAATTTGGTTTAATGAGATTGACAGTAACCATTATTATAGTACAATGAACTAAACACAAGGGTGGTTGATTAGAATTGAAATTGAACTGTGAGCTAGTTTACATTGTGCTGACATGATTTAGTTGTTAACAGTTGTGAAACCCTTAAAACAATCATTTACCAAGAAGAGGATAATAATTTAATGGGAATACTACTGTAAATTGGATGATAATTGCTGCTTAGTAATTTAATAGGATAAAACAATATGCATATATACCCAGTGTATAATTAGGGGCTTGTTAATCGATTGAGTTGAAGACTACTTGCTAACTTGAGCAAGGTAATGCCTTCGTAATTGTAAAGGTCACAGTTTCCCTGTTACATCCTGTATCACATTTGTTTGTTTTTTTGTCTCTCTTCTTGTCTATGTTTCTTGTTTGTTTTTTTATTATTCCTTTTAAGTTTTACTGTATGGAAACTAAATGAATGATGTTAGATGAAGTCCATTATTCATGTTTATCATAGGAGCTGTTTTTCTCTCTCTCTGATATCATGTAAGAAGCATCCAAATTAAACACCTTTTTCAATCTGAAATATCCAAATGAGACTGACAATTATAATAAGCAAATGAGTCTGTGATTGATTTGTGAATTACCCATGGGTATTGATTTTAAAATAATTATTCTTTACTATTATCCATAAATTGTATGTCAATGACAAATGCCTTATCACCTGCTTGAAGCAATGGATGGTACATGGTGAATTGCTTTTGGTGTACTGTTGATGTTCAATTTAACGTTTTATTTATTTTGTTTTTTTTGTTGGATTTTTATGTAATTTATGTTATTGATTATTATTATTATTATTATTATTATTATTATTATTATTATTATTATTATTATTATTATTATTATTATTAT
>JASKDV010209942.1:0-10368 GCA_032466395.1 Aegires albopunctatus
ATTATTATTATTATTATTATTATTATTATTATTATTATTATTATTATTATTACTATTATTATTATCATTATCATTATCATTATTATTACTAAGACCCGTGTTTCACTAGCTTGTGTTTGCTAGTTGTTTTTTTTGGGCTTGATCCATTTTACAGATTGGGCTACCCTTCTTCAGAAAGTATAGCAATAAGCAATAAGGCAAAAGCGAAAGCTAACAGAAGGCGCCTAGAAGAGATGAATTTATATTCAAAGGATTTAGAAACAGAGCCACATGCGCAGTACATGAATTTCAAACAGGACAGTTTATTGGGTTCTAAGCATATTCTAATCTTAATTGATTTTGATTTGAGAAACAATAGTAAAGCCTTAAATCAAATCTGGCTGGGCCATGCACACAAAAGAATGTTATTATTACCATATCTCTGGGTGCTCTTTTTTTTTTTTTTTTTTTTTTTTTTTTGGAAAGTGTCAACGTAATTTTGACCCTATTTTTATTATAATATTATAATTTTTGTTTATAATTTAATGATATTATACAAACGGAATAGATTACCCTCTAGCTTCATCACAAATATCTTGTTATTATCATCTCTTCAAAATTTCTCTCTTTTCCTGATTCATTCTGCTTTGTCATGGTAATTTGGCTAGTTATTTATTTTAGTGTTGGCTTTGTTTTGGAACAAGAAAATCTGACTGAAAGTGAAGAATGTCAATTTTGGTTATGTTTAAGTGTCTAAGACAAGAAAGAAAGAGATACTATGGAGAGAAAGAGTGTAAATATTCAGCTTGTATTATTATTGCAATAATATGCACTTTATCAGAATGCAAACTTTTCTCTATCTCTCTCATTCTTTCACCATTTTCTATCTTAATGCAAATGCCCTGTCCTATAGTTTCAGCTTACTCACAATTTTATGAAAATAAAAAGTGCTTTGAAAATCTGAAATAGATTTAGAATTGCCTCATTGAGAAAATAGTTCCTCATAGGATTGAAGGCATCTGGAATATTGCTAATTGATTCATAACTGCAAAGACAAATATTTCTACTGGGATTACTACCTCATCCACATGGAATTTGCTCCTGTGCTGCCGCTTCTGACATTAATTTTTCCCTTACTCAAGTTTTGTTCCTACAAATAATTGTTCACAGATCCCTATGTGAAAATTGCCCTACTCCAGGGCAGCAAGCGACTTAAGAAGAAGAAAACGACAATTAAGAAAAACACCTTGAACCCTTACTTCAACGAGTCTTTCGGGTTTGAGGTTCCTTTTGAGCAGATCCAGGTAGCCTTGAGGATCAAAGACATCAATTATTATTTTTTTTTGTACTTTTCACCAGTTTGCACTTTGCTTGTCTGTTTGATTTTCTTGGACGGGTTTATTTACATCCCTTTTCATCATGAATTGACCATGAAACCTTTTATTTTATTATTTATGTTATTCTGTTTCTCACAAATTTTCCATTCCTCTTGCTTTTCATTGATGATCTTTGCATATCAGTATTTTTTCACTAGAAGTCTTCCTGCTCTTTTTCCCAGTTTTTATTTCTTTTTGAGATGCCAGTTTGTAGATTTTCTTGTGTTTGTGTCATTTTGTGAAAGTGTGATTTACCATATCAAAATATCATTTCAGTGGTTTACTTTTTTTTTCCAAAAATGATTTAAGTTTATTGAAATAATAATAATAGTAGAATTAAAATAGGAAAAAGATTTATGTAACCAAATTTTTCAGAATTGACCAAAGAATAGCGATTATCATTAATTTTACAATGGTCAGTCAATTTCTAATTTTTTTAAATTTTTATGAAAAGCACATATTGAAAGGAAATTAAGTATGGTAATTGTAAATCTGGATTCTTTTCAAAATAATAAAGTAGGAGATTAATGAAGTCCCATCTTACTCTGTGAAAAACACTAACATCTTAATCTCCCTATTGCATATTCAAATTTCTTTATATTTGGATGTTTTTTTCTAGATGAACCATGTTTTGATTCAAATTCAACTGTATTATTCCCTCTACAGGCTTTCCTTCATCTTTATTTTCTCCTTTATATCTTTTCCACATATTCATGATTCCCTTAAAGACATAACATTATCTTAAATTGAAGAGCATGACTTTTTCCTTCTTTTTCTCGAAATAAAAACAATTTCCTTTGTGGAATAATGTTTCAAATGTTTGCCTATAATAGCCCAATAAAATAACGATGCTGAGCCAAAATCAATAAATAATCCTCTCTTCTTTATATTAGCAGAACTTTCTTTTTATCTACGCCCCTTTGCTTTTTTGACTAATGTAATCATCATGCACATTTTTATCAATGGACCCCATTGAAAGAACAGGAAAGTAATTTGTATTAAGATTAAGAGTACAAAAATCTGTCATTTCATATAATTTTTTTCAAGTCTTGTAGCAGCTGAAATGCTTCCTTTATGATATATATTGTTTTCAGGTCATCAAAAATCAATTGCACATAATATCTGCAACATATATCAATAGAATATTGATTGTTCTTGAGGCAAACTATAACCAATTTCTTTTCTTCATTTCTGTTACTTTGCTCCCAAATTTTTACAAAATTCTTCCTTTTTAATATTCTATTGTTTCTCCTTTTTCATTCAAATTATGATTTGATTTATTTTCTTGAATTATATCTTTTGTTAAGTGTTTTATTGTTTTCAATTGTCCTTTGTGATCAAAATTTATCACAAAAGGTCAATGATGTCCTGAGACTTTCTTTTTACCCCCTTTTTGTTCATTTTGTTCCTTTGTTTTGAGCAGATCCTTATGTAAAAATATCACTGATGCTCAACGGAAAGCGGGTGAAAAAGAAGAAGACAACCATCAAGAAATGCACCTTGAACCCCTACTATAATGAATCTTTTACATTTGAAGTTCCTTTCGAACAAATTCAGGTACTGTTAGCGCTTGTCGTTATTACCTATACAGATGGTAATTCATTGTTGACAAGGGTAACTCGTAGGTTGTAGATAAATTGTTACTGTTATTATTCGCTGTCATAAAGTTAGTCTCATTGAGGACATGTGCTTTCATTCATGCTCAACTCGTTTTATAAGCTTTTGAAACTTTGAACATTACCCGTTTGAAGAAGAAAGGATATTTCAACCATCGTTTAAAGTTAAGGGGCTGATAATTTTTTCTCTTTTACTTTTACGCTAGTGCAGGCAATTATTTAATCAAGAGAAAAATTTAAAATCTCAGGAGGTTAGGGATATTGAAACAATTCATTACAAAGAATGCCACAGCTTGTACCCCACACCTTGTTTCTAATTAGCCACAGCTTGCCTCTTGTTATTATATGGATTTCAAATATGGATTCCATTTTGTGACTCAATTAGGATTTATCTATTTTAGTTTAGGCAAGTAACAAATTTTGCTCGGATTATTCCTAGCTACTAGTATTAAATCCTTTTGAATTATATGTAAAGGCGAGCTAGTGGGTCAGTGGATATTATTATCCAGAATTCCAAAATTTATTGATTATTTGATTTTACAATCTAATAGATTAACCATTGGATTAACCCACAACTCGATAGCGTTCAAGCATTGATTTTTACAAAGCACTAACTGAGATTTTTCTGAGATAAATGCTGACAGGTTTTAAAATTCCAATTCAATCATGAATGAGAGCTCAGGTCCTATGCTTTAGAGAGTTTAGTTTCAAATTATGAGCACTGTAGACCTTTACCCAAAAACAGTCTGCAAATTTTAAGGACTCTCAATATTTCTGTTCTTATTACATTTCCCTCTGTTGTCCGTTCAATTTCCTCCTCTTCAAAGTTGTGAACTCTTATCAAAACCTTTAGTCTATGGATTGCTTGCTTCTCTCTATAATAAATAACATATCTAACCTATCATCAAGTGAATTTTTAGAGATGTTTTAAAGTTTTATGTTGATATCCTGAAAGAAATGTTGCTTTGAGTGTGCTGATCATACTCAGATACATGCTAGATTTATAAGAAATCAATTCTTAAATCCTCAATTAATTTGTCAATAAGTGAAAATTGTAAATACCGGTAATTGAAATAAAATCACTGTCAAAAGTACGCTCGTAGAATGGAGTATGACATAACATTATGTTTTCAAAGGAAAAGGTCAATAATGTGCATTGGAAACCTGATATATTCAAACAATACTGATTTATTATGTAGTTATTAAGATTATCAATGCATTTGTAAATTTATCACAGCTACTTGAAGGATGAGGGTGGGTGGAGTTACGGATAAGGACCAAGAGGAAGAATCAGATATTCATGTAAATAGATAGGCCTACAACAATTCATTCTTCAATATTAGCTATTTTGAACTAAAGATAGTGAATTGGCCAAGCCATGTAACTAATTCTGACAATAAATGATAGAAGAAAAAGAAGACTTTCTCAATTACAAAACTTCAAAGTATTTATCTTGTCATAGAAAAACTTGGATGCATTCTTTGCACTTTCCTCCACAACAGCATATCAAAATGGTCTTAAAGATAGAACCATCGATGTTATCTTGCTGTTCAATGGAACTTTTCTTCATAAAAATACCTTTATATATCTTTTCTGTGTTAGCCATGGAACTGTAGGATATCTCACCATATTGCATCCTCCTTACACTTTATTTTATAAAAGGCTAGAAAAAATTCAATGTTCCTTCATTATAATTATATCATCTTTTATGTTTGTCAACGCCACTATTCCCACTATCATATTGTTTAGTGGTTTACAATATTAGGAGATGTAATGCCTGCATAGTGTGAGATTGATTGATGCTTTTCAAGAGCTTTCTATCATCTCTTAATCAAAAATAATTAATTACCAGTTACACAACTAAGAAGAGACATACCGTAGTTCAAATCCACTAGAAGATAGTTTGTTATCTTTGAAAATAATATGTATTGTAGAAAACTAGAAAAGTCTCATCAATTTAAATCTAATTTTTTTGAAAATCAAAATAATATTAAAAGTATAATATTTCAGCGAATGGTAAGTTGATTTTCATTTGTAAGCTTTGAATAATTCTGCACAGAAGCAAAATAGACAACAATTAACCCATAATAGATTTGGAAGCCGTACCTTGACTAAAAATACTATGATTTGTTTAGAACTAACTTTGTTCTTCAGATTTAGATTCATTGACAACACATTGTTTGGGTAACAAGATGGAACATTTTCTTTTTTCGAATTTTTCTACATGTACTTTATACCTTATAAGAGTTGGTTGATGTTGCTATCTTTCATTTTAATTTTAATGCACTGTGGTTTTCAATGTTGCATTTCCTGTAAAATCATTTAAGGCCTGTTTATTTTTGTTTCAAGGATTTTCTTTTGTTGAGAAACAAAATTATTCAGTAGGCATACATTCAATATTTTATTAAAGATTGTTAAGAGATAATCAATGGTATATAAATAGTAAATAGGATGATATTTAGCAAATCATCTGAGGAGACCCCCTCTTTTCTTATGTGCAACATGATTAAAGTTGATTTAATTCAGGATATAACATTATAACAGAAACTTGCATAAATACAAATTTGGATAAACATGCGATCAAAGGAACCATATGCAGTAGTCACATGAAAATCAGTTTATGAGATAGGAATAGGAATCATTTAAAGGAGAGTGCCGGTAATTATGCCTGTATTGGCACTGCTTAAATAAAACACAAAGGATGTCAAAAGTAATCAAAAGTAGTTTTGTAGCCCAGAGCCAGATGCATGATGTGATGTTATTAATTGCTTTAGAGGTGAAAATTTTGCATTCCTAAAAGTTAGATAAGAACAAAGAACATCATATTTCAAATCAAAGAGGAGTTTCTGCTCTCTGTTTTATAATGTATATAAATTTCTTTTGTACATTGGTCAAAGCAAAAGCAAAATAGAAAAAAACAAAACCCATTCAATTATTTATCCTAAACTCTCTTTGTGCTGTTTAAATCAGTCATGTTTATCAAATCAGTAGACAATGACATTATACTATACTGCACACACGTCTCCATGTGTTTACTAGAACTAGTATTTGGTGCAGAGACAGTAATTAGGGGGCTTCAGTGGCTTGGTGGTTTACACTATTTAAACGCGACAACACTCCAGTAATACTTATCATTGATGTCATTCAGCTGGGTAATGGTGAAATCAAATCCTACTATGGGCAAATTTTCCCTACTATCACAAGTTATTGGCAACGGGTCCTTTGGTAAGACACTTTGTCTCACTTGCCTCATTTTACTCTGATGTAAATGTGCACCTATGGCCATATGCAAAATGAATCTGTTAAAAAACTCAGTTAATACAGTCATCAATACAAAGCCTCTGGAGCCAATATGTTAGGGGCAAAAGCATTTTATCTTTGATCTGAATATTCATGATTCAAGATGCTGGAAATGCTTGCTTGCGTTTAACTTCCACTTTACACTACTCCTACCAATTTATAAAAAAAGTGCATTGGCGCTAGCAGGAATCAGTGCCAAGGTACAAGTCAGCAGGAAGGGGCCATCTGGCATCTTTGCTCTTTCATGTATGACCATGGTAGAATGCTTTGAAATTTGTGGCATGTTGTACATTCTAAATCACACCTTTATGAGACTTTTTGCACCTTCAGTGGACAGGAGATGATACCTGGGTGGGCGAGCGCAACTAATTTGCATACCATTATCAATAGAAAATTCTCTTTGGCAGCCACTTGATAAAAATATTAGGCAAGTTCATTTATAATGACTGCGTTAACGAATTTAACAAATTGATTTCATATATATGGCCTCTAGCCATGAAGACCGTATTGTCTGTCTGAAAAATATAATGGTGCCTAAAGGCTGACTGCAAGTCTTGCTTGTGTTCTTGGCATGAGCTAGGCCAATTTGTGGATACAAAGGCTATATATAAGAATGACCTTTATTTATTTATTTTATTTACTAAATTTGAATTAGCTTTTCAGTCTATATACAGAGGAAAAGAAGAAGAAATTATTATCATACATAATACTAACTAGTATAAATAGTATAATATTGCTATAACCAAGAACCTTTAATTTTAATATACCACCTTGAAATGCCCATTCTTATCCTTCTTTTATTCATAAGTAGATAAATATACTTGCACCCTTTTTTCATTTGACATAAATATTAACGATTAAAATCATAATAACCATGATTTGCTATCTAAATACATGTAAATAGTGATTGTTTCACCCTTATTAATAACCTTCTAGTTTTTAATACTTCTTATATTTTTATTCAAAATGTTTTAGCATCATTCTTATAAATATTGTAAAGGATACTTCTTGAAAATCTTTCCTGCATGATTAAACAGGCTTTTTATATATTCTATTTATGTTTCAAAGTACTGTTAAATGACATATTATTTCAGTTGTTGTAACTTTTCGTATTTATGATATGAATTGCTATTTCTTTCATTGAGTATAAATATTTTTGGTGGACTTTTTTTTAAGATGGGAAAGATAATCTTTGTTAATTAAATGCAAAATCCATATTTCATATTATTACTTTAGACCTACTGAATGGCCTGCATGAATTAAAGTAAAAATAGAATCATGAAGTGTTTATTACTTAAGTCTTACAGAAGACCAGCTTCTGCGTATTTCCATAAAAAAAAATTATTTACTTTTTACTACTTCATGTACTTTAGTTTATGGATTTTTTTGTTTTGTTTCCCCATGTCGTTACTGACAACAAATATATGCCAATTGGATAATAAATATTTCAAATTGAATTGATGAATTGAAAATAGAAAAATTAGTCTGGGAATAAATCCTAATAAAATCAGATCCAGTTTTGAATAAAGTATTCTTTAGTCTTGATCCTTTTGATCATTTATTTTTCTGTACCAAAGTAAAAAAAGTAAAAAGTAAACTTTTCCCTATCGCGCACTGTCCCTTTTTTTTTCTTGTACCAATTAGAAGACAGTATAGATAAGCAATATCACTGTTTGGGAAGTCAATAGACTGCATTGGTTTGGTTTAAGCTGCAAACAACTGTGCAGCTTTACTTCTGTTTTTATATTCATATTCAAATGGACATAATTTGGTGATGGAAATTATCTTTTTATAAATTGTTCCACTATTAACAGCCTATTATTGGTTTTGGAGTTGAAATTTTTTGTATATAAGTGATAAGGCTGAGGCTTTGATTATTATGGGATTTTTTTCTTGGAGTGGCTGGAGTGCAGTTGCGTTGCAAATCGATTAATAAATTAGTTAGAAATATTCTTTGACAAGGCAACAAGGGCAACTTTATTAATTTTATATTTATTACATAGTTGTAACTAAAAAGGTTTGAAGTAATAAGGCTTTGCTCTTTTTGACGATGAAATCATCATTACTTTAGTTTTATTAGCATGATATATTATAAAGAATATATATTTCAAATTTAACTTTTATTTAATAAAATGTTTAATCAACATTTTGCCTGTAGATTTTTAGACTGATTATGATAACTCATGTTTAAATCTTAAGATACCGTTAAAAGATTTTCAAGAATGATTGTTCAATTAGCAAAGTGTATGTAGGAGAAGCTCAGCTAGTCTAAGCTAATTTGCTATATATATTTACAAATAAAAGAGAGATAAAACAATCTGATGTGTACCTGGAATAACCTACATGTAATCAGTAAGATTAAAAAATATTTTGAATAAGATCAACAATATTTAGGTACTTCCATTAAGATAATAGTAACTATAATTTATTATAAACTTTAGACAAATGAGTGAAACATAAAGATTATTAAAGCTAGAGAGATAAACTTTAAAACACAAAATCACATTTTTCCCCCTAGTGAAGCAAAAGCCACATTGTTTTCTCATGACTTGATTTTTACATAATATTATTAATTATGTTTTTACAGAAAGTGACGTTGATCGTCACAGTGGTGGATTATGACCGTATTGGTACCTCAGAGCCAATTGGACGTTGCCTTCTGGGCTGCAACTCATCAGGCACAGAACTACGTCACTGGAGTGATATGCTGGCCAACCCCAGGCGCCCCATTGCCCAATGGCACACCTTGCAAGAAGTTCCAGAGAAGAACTAGAGGCATGGAGAAACTTTCAAATGGATTAAATACATTCATTGCTATTATGCGATGCAATGAGTTTTTCTTCTTTATAAAAATCTGGGCATAGAGGCCCAGTTGTTTTGTAACAGTGAACAGTGTGAAATACAATGCAGCAAAGGTTTATAATTTAAAGACATTTGACAAGAGAAATTTTAAATTGTCTGAAACCAGACATAAAAATTGAAGCTTGCTTTGTTTTATTTTCTCCCCCATTAAAGGAGAGGATGATTATTTTTATGCTTTCAATAAATTATTAAATCAATTCATGATTTTGAAAGTATTAAAAAAAATTTGAACTTCTATTTTAAGATGAACATTCTGACTACTTAAATACTTAAAAAAGGAGAGACAAATGATCGTTTATTATATCATTTGAAGGAAATTCATCCTCTTAAAATTTTCTTTGTGTTCAAACTCTGCGGCTTGCCAAAGGAGTTCTTATGAGCCTTTTTATACACTTACTGTTATCAAGAATGGATTTAAATGTTTGGAAAACTTTTGGGGAAATCTATCTTGAAATCACTCTTCTCTTACTTTAACTTTAATTCCATTTTTTACCATGTAGAACAGGCATCATTGTCTTCATTTTTTGTTTTGTTTAGCTGTTTGAGAAGACATTGGCTAGTGAAGGCAAGGATGATACAGAAAACAGTAATTAATCTAAAAATAATATTTGATTAAGGAAGAAAGGATCTTGCCTCATATTTATCTTTTTAGAAAAAAAAGTAATTTTTGAACACACAGGTTAGACTGATGTCGACTGTATATATTCATTTCACTAACACCACTCCATAATCAAGTTGTTGTTACCTATTCTTAAACTTGTTCGACTAAAACCTTAGTGTTTTAAAACCAGGTGATTGTAATTTCAAATGTGACAATATTCCATTGATAGTGTTTTATGTCTCTCTATTGTCATGAAGTGTATTGGATCACTTTCATTATTTTTGCTTCCATTTCCACAAGACAGATGTCCTTACACAAAAGCTGTATAAACATAGTCTTTTTGTAATGGACATCATCTGCAGACAACCTTCATTGTCATCATTTCCAGAGCCAAGTCATTCCACTTATCAACAATTCCTCTCAAAGTCAAAGGCTAATATCTGTTGTGTGTAATTCAATTAATATAATTTATAATGCTAAATTATAGAACAAGGTAAATTTTAACTCATTCAGTGCTGAGTCAAATCTCAGTGAACACCTCTATATACTGAGTAATGTTCATATGGTGAGGAGAGGTTGGCTGTATCCGGAAAAAGTAATCATATAATAACAAAATTCCTGGTATCAATGACAA
>JASKDV010209964.1:0-10367 GCA_032466395.1 Aegires albopunctatus
TTATTATTATTATTATTATTATTATTATTATTATTATTATTATTATTATTATTATTATTATTACTAGAAAGGGCCAGCCCCGCAATATGTATGCTTTTGCAGTGCATAAATTTCACACTTTTTGTAGAAAAAAGAACAAAATTGACTATGACTACAATACACAATCAAAGCCTTAAGGAAACTAAAAATGCAAAATACTTAGGAGTTACAATAGATAATGAATAAAGGGACTGAGGCACTGGGGTTTATATAAATAACAATTGTAAACATATAATTTATTATAGGACACCCCAAGAGAGAAATACAATATTCTTACAAAGAAAGAAACGAATGAAATCCAGTGAAGTGAGAAAGAATTGAACTCGCAATATCTGTGACTGCCAGTCGGAGTTAGTGGGGTGTTTCAAAGACTAAATTGAAACCGGCTACTTTTTTGAGAAGCTCAGTAGTCAATTGGTTAGGAACACTCTTGCTGCTTTGGCAAGGCGATTGGGTGCCGCGATAATCTTAAACATAAGATATAATATGAAATACTTAGATCTACATCATCATATAGGCCTAATTAATTTTTAAAAATTTTTTGCGTATTGACAGTAATACTCAACCTAGTTGAGTTGTGTCAGTTTAGTTGAAGAAGAAGAAGATCATAATTGATTCTGATTTTCTTTACACCATAATTAAATATATATCTTTTTAAATAAAAAATCTGGCTGGGCAATGCACTTTAGAATGTTGATTTATGCATTCATGTATGCCAAACTTGATGTCTCGCTAGGTGCTGTAGTCTTTCTTGAAAGTGTCATACTAATTTAAGCCTTATTTTTAGTATAATTATTGGAATGATAATCACAAACTTATGGATGTACCTTTAGTAAACCATCTAATATTTTATGTAACATTAAAATTGTTAATGAGTTGATAGTTTAGACTATTTAGACTAAGTGAGCCGAAAGGAAAAGAGTACCAAACATTAATGTCAAATACTTTAACCCATATTGTTTTGTCAGGATCAATTTTTGTCAATGATGCATGTATACAATTTTTTTACTTTGTCATTCAAAATACCGGCAGTTTGGAGTTGGAAAACAAATGAGCAATCAAACGTTTACTATCTAAGGAGTCAGAACAATTAATTATTAATCGTGGGCAAAAATGATGTAGGCCTAATTATAGGCATTTCTGTTCATTTTCCTGATCATTCAGAGAATTTCCTCATGATAAAAATAGCTTTATTTATTTGGGTTTTTTTTTTACTCTTTATTGATTCAAAGGCACATATTACTGTAAACATCTGCGATTACTGAGGACATATTACTTGGTGAATATTGATAGCATATTATTACGTGCAAAGTATACTTTCTGAAGCAGATTACAGTAGAATACCATGCATGTAAAAAAAGCAAATCTCTTTGATGATTTATATTTTCCTAGTTAACAAGTGATAAATCGTTGCCATTTGATTAAACAATATCATTGAAAACTCCCAGTCATACGACTATCTAGAGTGAATAAACAGGCTCACTGAAATGGAATAATAAAATAAGAGACTGGAATTAGATCCCACCCATTTAACACAAAAAAAGTATTAACTCTAAAAATAATGAGAAAAAAGTGTCTGTGATTCATGTATCAGAGATGGCAGGAAACATGAGCTCAAAAATATAAAGATTATTGATAACATGACTGAAATTGTGTCAATTTTTAGCTTTCATTTTATGAGATATTCTACATGTACCATTATTTAATTTTGGACTTTCTTTGATAAATATTCTATTACATATACCGGTATATATATATATATATATATATAAAAAAATAAATATATATATATATATTCCCAGCCATCTTTTTGAATTTTTCATTACTTGAAACAGCTCATTTAATATTGGTGCTTTCCTTCTGAGATTCACATATAAACACAGATTAATTGAGTTGAAAAATATGTCTAATTAGATTGAAACCCATTTTTTTTTTTTGGTTGTATATCTTGCTTACAATATAATAATCTTTGAACTTGATTTCTGTATTTGGAATTTCTCTGTAAAAAGTGTCATGGTTTGCACATAATTTATTAACTATATGAAATATTTTCTCCTGTATGCTGCTCATATTCACAGTATAAATATGCTTGTTCTACTTCAAAATGATTATACTTATAATCCTATGTCAGTTACTAATTGATATACCAAGACGAGTGGAGTGATTGGTGCAAAATATTTTTCTGATGTTCTATTCACGTTGCCTTTGAGCCATAAATAATGATTGTGAATAATATTAATAATGATTACGTTTTCATTTTAAATTACTCCTTTGGTATGAACAAATATTTATATAAGGTAGTGAAATCATCATCATTACATGTCAATGTGCTTTATCATGATTTATACTTTAATTTTTTATCGATTGTACATATCTGATGAAAAAAGTTCTCATTAATTTTTGTTTCAATCTGTTCATCACTTTGATTGTTTCACTATATTTGCAGAATCTCAATAAGTATCGTACAGACTCAATTTACTGTATCTCATACATTTAAAGAATATTATGCAATATAAAGCAATATATTGGGTGCGAGAAAAAAAAGTTCCTGAACTTAGGGGAATCAAAATGTGAAATAGCTTGGATTGATTCAAACCACATTTACTGTCCTAATAGCACAATGATTTGTTATTTTACATTGCAAATTTCAAAATTAGAACTTGAAAAATATAGGAGATTCATTCATTTCAAGTTACCCACCCACGAATTGGCCATATAAAAAAAAAATATTATAGGGTCAAATTTGATATTGCACAGCCTGATGATCTCTTGGTTAAGGACTATAAATTAGATAATCCTAATACAGAGAAATCCATTGCAAACTGTTCATACCATTTATGAACACTGTAATCGTCTGCTAAGTACTTTGGTAGACATAAATCTATATACATTTGTTTTGTTACACTAATCTCGAAATAAGGAAACAGTTGTAAGCTCTTCTCTCGATTTCATTTCTTCATTGACCGATCTGGATCACGTACATATTTAAATTTCATTGCTTTCTTCCATTCAATTATTCTGTGTGAACAAAGGATTCTAGATATAGATCTAGATTAAGGACCACATGCACATTCTGCATGAAAGGTTTGGAGCGTAGGTAATATGAATTTTAGTCTCATCAATAAGGCTGCTATTGAGCTGATTTTCAAACAGAAGGTCTGAAACCAGGAAGATTTTGGCTAGATTTGACTGTGACGCGTTTAAGTACAACATTTTTACAGAAGAAAAAGACTTCAATCTGGAAGTAGTTCAAAATCTGCACAACGATTTCATTTACAGGACAAGTAAGTCATCAATTTCTATTCTTTGGCTTTGTCACGAAGTGAATCGCTTCAATCAAAAAGTGATGGTTTCAGCTGGGGTGAGTTGGAACAGAATGGCTCGCATTCACTTTATTGACATGCACATTTCAGAAGTGAACTCTGAAAATTGCATGAAGATAATAAAGGACAAATTGATTCTCGATTTCAAGAAGTTGTAACCTGAGGGTGATTACACTTTTTAGCAGGATGGAAATGAACACCAGCCGCTATGCAGACTCTGCCAAAGAACAGAAGAAACAGTACACCATCATCTTTTTGAATGTACCCACCTCAGAGAACTAAGACAACTGCTACCGCCAAATCCTACCATCTACAATAATATATACTCCACTCCACAACAACTAAACAACACATCCAGATTTCATAACCTGGCATTGGCTGTTGAAAACGGACGACATCCAGCAGTTGGGGATCAGTAAAGTAAAGTATATAAGCTAAGCAGGGTGGAGCCACATCACATACTAGCAAGGCAACACAAACATTTTTGAAAACAAACAATTTCAATGTCAACTTTATTTGCAAAGACGAGTAGCCCCCCTAGAATCTAGAACTAACCCTAAGGAATGTACGATTTAGGACTCATTGTCGGCGAAGGTGTATGCCGATGTCAGGCGATTTAAAACATAGGGCCTATTGAAAAAAAATAATAATTGAAAAGGCCACTGCTCAACGAAACCTATTGCTCGAAACCAACCAACCATATCAAAAATTGATTAACTTTTCTCTTTCCTTGATATGGCAAATTTCTATATGCAAATATAAATTGTTTACAACTATTAAACTGTTTTATGTACATCTTTAAAGTTCTCACCATTTATTATATTTGCATGAATGTAAATGAGCGCTAAATTACAAAAATGCTTAGTGTGTATAATATGACTTTATTAAGAGGTTATTAAGTGTCAAATCTCAGGAACTTCTTTTCTCGCATCCGATATGAACACTAATTTAAAAATAGCCGAGAAAATTAAATAAATAATTTTAAAAATAAATAATCATATTATATATGTTCTTTTCTTTGTTATTTGAACCTCAGTGTGTGCTGATATTAGTATGACATTAGGTGGTAGGTCAAGGACAAAAGAGCATAATGGGACTGGATATTTTTGTGTGTAAAAAGAGTTTGAGAGCATAAAAATGCTGTTGTTGCATATAATATTTTGTATTTCTCGAACGGAAATGAAACTTAAACGGGCCAATTTAAAGTTAGTTAATATTTTTTACCCATAGAAAAGAAAATTAACTATAAGAAAGAAAAAGAAACCTGACAAAGATGAACATGTCAGTCAAAGACACAATTTAATTATGCATTGAATTCTTAAAGCAAGACACCATACCAGGTGACCACGAAAAAAAAATTTACTCTAAGAAACTGCTATAAGAAGATGATTATTTTGCTGTTAATATTTTAGACAATAAAACCAAGGGCAGAACTTTTAGACTACAAAGCGCTTGTCAGAACGCACCTTGATTTTGCAAGTTCAGTGTGACACCCATAAAAGTAAACTAACTGAAAGGATTAGAATTAGAGGCAGTCCAAAGGCGTGCGACGAAACAGATGCCAGGGTTCAAGAACCTCACATATGAAGTGTGACCCAAACAGGCTCCAAGGTGATATAATTGATGAAATATATAAAGATTTTGAGAGGGAAATACGACCCAAAGGTTGCCAACATTTTGAAACTTAGAGACGAAAACACTAGTCGAAAAAAAGATTAACGATTAAATACATGAATTTAAGGAATATATTGCACTGAAAGAATCAACATCTTAATGTATACAGTATCGTTGAAAATAACTAAAGTCTTCAAATCCTTGCCTCACCATACGTGTGGTATATTTGTCTAGTAGGCCTACATGCCGGAATTGTCGTACTAGTCGATGTCTTTGCTTATTGTTCTACACCCTCTCGTAAAGCGGTCATTACGTCTCAACACGTTGATGATAATGATGTTATGATTCCCTCTCACAATTTGTAAAATCCCATGCGATTTCACATACATTTAATTGGTAACTATACTCATCAGCGAGATACGGATCAGGAAGTAAAATGTGTTGTATGTGGAGGTGATGTAAAGCGCTTTAAACTTGCAAATATCGACATAGATACACCATTTGATAAGGGCAGAGTACTAGTGCATGTTCTTCCAGAATCAGTCGCTGAAATTGCCATTGGAAATATCAAAGGTACCAATGATACGGCAAACGCAACGAACGTTCTCTGCTTACCCCGCAGTTACAAGGAGCATGGTAAAGGATAGAGATGACCAAGAGAATACACTAGTCTCTACGCCGAAGGACAATGATAGGAAAGAGAGAACATGATAGTATTTGATCACGCAACAATGTGTAAAGCGCAGAAGGAAGATCAGGAAATCCAAAAGATACTGCAAAATAGCCACGCACCCAACAGCGAATATGTCAATGACAATGGGAACGTCTATAGGAATTTCATTGCCAACGATAGACGTTACATACAATGGTTGTGCCGGAAATAGGACATGATTCTCTACATGCCGGTCACTTGGGCATTTCTTCAACAAAAAACCGTATCAGTATCATGCCTCATTTGACTTGGAAAGGTATAACCAAAGATATCATACTCTTCGTCTAGACATTTGACACATGTCAAAGGAGCACCCAAAAAGAAGAACCCCAAAGTACCTTTAGAGAGAATGGTCATTATCGAAACACCATTCGAGAAAGTAGCCATTGACATAATCGGATCACTAATTCCGACCAGACATCAGAACCAATACGACATATTGATCATGGTAGTGGTAGATTACGCCACACGATGGCTAGGGGTCATACCGCTCAAGAGAATTACTTCTGAAGATATTGTCGACGCTTTAATGACGATATTTACAAGATTGGAAACACCCAAGGAAATTTTATCTGACAATGCACAGCAATTCTCTTCAAAGTTAATGTTATGTCAGCATTGGGCATAAAACAGAGGCATTCTACGCCCTATCATGCTCATTTCAATGGATTAGTCGAGAGGATGAACGGAACATTGAACTGAAAACCATATTAAGAAAATTGACTGATCAAAGATCAAAATGGGACAAACATTTGCCTGAGTTGTTATTCGCATACAGAGAGATACCGAACACATCCACATGCTTCTCACCGTTCGAGTTGATGTATGGAAAGCAACAACGAGGCCCTCTTGCTTTTGTTAAGGATCTTTGTGCAAACGAACAAGGAACTTTCAGCAACTTCATGTTTGCATATGAATACGCAAAACAAGGAAAGAATCGCAGATACCTGCAAAATTGCTCAGAAACATGCAAGTGAGTGTGCTGAAAAACACAAGCTCATTTGAAAAAAATGGTTACAATCTGGTGCATTCTGGGCCACGAAGAAGGCGCGCGAAATAGGAGGGGAGGGGGGGGAGGGAGGGGACCGGGGCATGCTCCCACTAACATTTTTTGGAATCATGATTAAAATCTGTGCAATCTGGTGCAATCTGGGCCTTGTTTTGAGGGAGTGATAACAGCATTGTTTTTGGTGATAAAACTAGTAAAATTTAGTTTAAAAAAATAATTTCTTTTTTTAAATTTAAGGTACATGCTCAGGTCGGAGAATGTGTGCGTGTGTGGGATGCTCCCCCAAACATTTTTTGGAATCATGGTCAAAATCTGTGCAATCTGGTGCAATCTGGGCCTTGTTTTGAGGGAGTGATATTAGCATTGTTTTTGGTGATAAAACTAGTAAAATTTATTTTAAAAAAATTATTTCTTTTTTCAAATTTTAGGAACATGCTCAGGTCGGGGTGTGTGTGTGTGTGGGGGGGGGGGGGGGGGGGGGCTCCCCGCCCCTCCCCCCACCCCCCCTCATGTTCCGGCCTTGGAAATTTGTTCCCAACTTCTCTTCCATTGCCAACCCTCATGTCGAACTCACCAGGAAGAACAAACCCAATAGAGTCATTTGGACCAAGGAATGTGATGTCAGCTATCGAAAGGTAAAGCAGATATTGTCAACCAAACCAGTGCTATAACTTTCCAACCTGCAAGAACCGTCCATCCTCCACACAGACGCTTCTGATTATGGAGTCTGTGGAGTTCTTATGCAAAAGATAAACGACGAATTACGTCCCTGTGCCTACACGCATCTAGAAGACTTCAGGACAGAAGAAATATGCCATAATAGAGAAGGAATGTCTTGCTGTACTTTTTTTTTGTCTGGTTCTAAATTTCAGAAATGTTTACTTTCATGAAGGTCAACAAGGCTAAGAATAGTCGATTAATGAGATGGACATTATCTTTGCAGGAATTCAATTTCAAGGTATGACCCATCCCAGGCAATGACAATCTTCACGCTGACATCTTAAATCGTCTGTCATGAATTATGTCTGCATTACATTTACATGCAATGTTAGATTATGTTCGTTTCATTGCTTAACATTCATTTAATCTGACAGTGGAGAATCGCAATGTGTCAACAAAATATTCTCATTCCCTTTTTATAGTTGAATTTCGATTTCGTTGTACTGAAATCTTGTTCGATTTCTTTCCATTTCTTTTCTGAACAGATCTCGGGGTTCTGCAATATTGCCACCATGCGGACTGCATCCTAGCTGTATGAGAGTTTTGCGTGAATGTCCATTAATCTAGAATTTATATTTGATATACATATAATGCATTTATAGAATGAAAGTTAGTTTAACTCACTTGAAATTTTAGATACTTTTTTTCATTCAAATACAACCATCTAAATTCCTTAATTTCTATTAATCCAAAATAACTCCATCAGCTTTAAATCTGCATTTTGCTAGATTTAGCTTAGAGAGGGGGATGTTATGATTCCCTCTCACAATTTGTAAAATACCTTGCGATTTAACTTATATTTTCATTAGTAACTATACTCATCAGCGAGCAGGATTTCTGAATTCATGTTATGTCAGACTGTCAAACCTAGCCACAGTGCCCATTCTATCACCGCTCACCAGGCTAGCAAGACATTACTTGCACCAGTTTTTTTAATGGACTTAAAACCAGTTTTAATGGATACACATGATATCTAACGTCTTGGCAATGTTAAATGTCCTTTGATCAGTCAAGGTAATTTCATTATGATTAAATATCGCTTACATTTTATATACTTAAATTTGTTTGAGTAACATTTTCTTTCTCATTGTAACTTTGATTCATGCTTAAGTTAAACTTTACATTTGAGTTAATGTGCCTTAAAGCTGTAAAGTCGTTATTAATTTAATAATCTCCATATAAATATTTCTCATAACATAAACTCTTATCATGAACTATTAAAATAAGTAGAGATGGGGTACTAAAGCTATTGCTTAACACCAATTAACATAAGGCAACAGGTCCAGATGGTATACCAGGTAGATAATTAAAGAATTGTGCATTTGAACTTTTAGACTTATACACTCTCCTTTTTCAAACATCAATTAATCAAGGAAAGGTACCAATGGATTGTAAAAATGATAGTATAGTTCCATTATTTAAAAAAGGAGATAAATCTAAAGCTGAAAACTATAGGCCAGTCTCATTAAGTTCAATAACCTGGAAACTATTTGAGCACATTTACTTTATTTCTATTTTTACTTGTAGTACTTGTATCAATACAGCGACCCCAGACACTTTTATAAACTCATTCCGTCACTCACCCTAACAAAAGATACTAAAGGAAATGAACTGCATTCTCCCCTATCCCCCTCCCCCCAAAATAAATAAAAATAAAATAAATAAATAATAATTAAAATATCAACAAACAAAAAAAAAATAAATAAATTAAAAAGATAATAAAAATGTAAAATAAATTAAATAAACAAAAATAAATGAAAAAATTAGAAACCAAAGTTGCAAAAAAAAACAAACAAAATGCCTAAACAACAATCAAGCTAAACCAACCAAAGGCGAAAAAAAAAAATCCAAATAAAAAAAAACCAACCAATAAATAAACCTGCAACAAATGACGACTCCATGTACTAGACTCTTTAAATTTAAATGTCCAACATGTTTTGAAGAAAACCGATCGATATCTCTCGGCCAAGGTGAAGATGCCATTTGATAGCCCATCTTTATCTCACCGGAAGAATCGTTCACACCTTTATAAGATGTTATCGAAAACGGTTTAATGGTTTAACGACTATCTAACGTGGATAGGATTAAATATAACTTATTGGCTTATGTAAAATGATAAACAATTAGCTCTTAAAGATTTAAGCATTTATAAGCTGCACAAAATTACATTATCAACTTTACGATTATGATAAAGATAATGTTAATAATATCATTGATGGTGTTGGTTATGAATCTGATAAAAGCTTTAATTGCTCAATGGTCAGGACAATTTTTTAAAAATAACTTGGTTCGTGCATTGTTGCGTTTACATGAGGGGTTGAGAAGGATTTTGGAATGTCATAACCTACCAGGGAAACTCTGTAAAGCACATTGAGCACATTTCATGGGAACCCGCCTTATAAGAAAGCCCTTTGTTTATAATTTATTTTAGTCGATCCCGGCACTTCAAGTTGGAATGTAAGATTTAAAAATAGAATCAAATAAATAATTTCTTGTTATAAATATGCTTATGAATAATTTAATGATTAAGTATGATAATATCTTTGTGATTTGTAAATCTAAATACGTATATATATTTTAAAGTTGGTTGCTCTCGGATGCATTGCTCCTTTCTATAAGCCACATAGATCTATTGGACAGAGGAATGTGGCATACCGAGATTAATGACCATTATCCGAGATCAATGACCGGTTGAACATTCTTCAGAATAATACTAATGACCCCATATATTACATATGATATATTATGCTGAAAGGCATAATCAAAATTCAACTAGATTGGACTTAATTATTTTTGACAATCTGAGAAATAAAAATGCTTTTATAAAGGCTATTTATTTACTATCTTTCACCCAATATTCTAGATTAATATCCAGATCTATTTACCTCTCTCTCTCTCTCTCTCTCTCTCTCTCTCTCTCTCTCTCTCTCTCTCTCTCTCTCTCTCTCTC
>JASKDV010209975.1:0-10366 GCA_032466395.1 Aegires albopunctatus
CTACTACTACTACTACTACTACTACTACTACTACTACTACTACTACTACTACTACTACTAATACTACTACTACTGCTGCTGCTGCTGCTACTACTACTACTATCACTACAACTACTACTACCACTACTACTACTACTACCGCTCCCATGAACCCCCGAGAGGGCAAAGGGCCTCTACCGCACTCCTCCATCCTGACTCGGTTTTGGGCCATCTTCTTGGCTGTCCCCAATGTCTCGCCAATTGTCTGGAGCTAACTCTCCACTGATCGCCTCCATGTTTGTCGGGGCCTTCCAACCTTCTCTTTCTTGAGGATTCCAGTCGAGGACTTTAGTGGTGATGTTTCCTGGTGGTTATCGCAAGGTGTGCCCTATACAAGTTCCACTTTGTTTTACTAATATGTACCTCAATGGTCTTTTATTTTGGCCTCCCTGCAGTTCTTTGTTGCTGATAATTTGTGGCCAATATTTATTTTTAGAGGGACTAGTTGCTATATTGTTATCGCCCTCAAAACTAACAAAATATGATAATAATTCATTCATTCCGTGCCATGCATATTTATAAGGGTCGACTATTTTGCCTCTCTACTCCTCTTGATTTCTTGTTGCACTGGTTGTATCATTGTTGTCATCCTTTCAAATCCATTTCGTTATGCCGTCCATGATCTTCTTCCTTTGTGTACCAGGTGCTCCCTTTCCCTCTAGCTTTCCAGTTGTGCTCAGGTTTTCCAGTCCTACTCTTCTCATTGCAGGTCCAAAAAATTTACTTTTCCTTCTAATTATCTTATGATATGATAGGATATGATATGATCTAATATGATTGTTCAGGATTAGAGAAGATTCTTATAGATATTTTTTTTTTAATTTTAAAAGCCAAAGAATGTTGTGATACAAGGTAACATGATAGTAAAAATGAATGAGAGAAAAGAAAATATTGTGGGGAAATTAATGATTCGGTCGTGTAATTGCTCTAATCAACCATCTTACTTAAAACTGAATCGATATGAAATTGCATATCAATTTTATTTATATTCTCCGTTCTTTTAATTTTTCAAATTATGTAGATTTCACTAGCACAAAAAAATATTATGAGAAGATATGCGATTTACTTCCGAGTCGTTAAAACCTTCATTTCTACATGACAATACTCGATTCTATAAAATATCGATTTGATGGTTCCTGTTACTGGAATGGAAGTTCATTGCTCAGTAATAAATGCAGTGGTTCCTGGTGGTTTAAAGGTGGACATTTGGGCTGGTTATCAAAGTTCCTAGGTTCAGTCACGAATAAAGATGAATGTGGAATCGTTGGAAAAAATATGTATACACTTATTTTCCTCACTTTACTCATGTGTAAAATGAATACCTGGCTATGGGTAGAGACAGATCTTGTACGTAGGATTGAGAAAGTGCTTTTCCTTTCATAAATGCTCCCAGGGGTTTGAAATATTTAATATATTCAAATTCACAGACTTTACATCGATTATTCTCTAATACCAGGGGAGCAAACAGCGGAGCAGATGATTATCATCGCTTTCCTATTAGCGCACGTACACTATCTGTCGCTGCCTTCACGGGGTACTCTTTATACATAACCCTGAATGATGTGAGGAGAATACGAGTATACAACTTTTCCCAGGAATCAACTTGGACCAAGCGATAGAACTCACAAACTTTCGATTGTATGTCGGCCATGTTAGCCACTGTCCACGCTGCTATTATTAAACGCGAAGAGCGTGATTTGGTTGTTAGTCCGCCTGCCAAGCTCAAATGTGTTTCCTTCAGATTCTGCTCCCTATCCTTAAGTTGCTAGACTAAAATATAGTATGTTAAGTCCGATCGTGGACGGACAATAATCTAGGAGGTTCCATGTTTATGCACGCATGTGAAATCCGGAGAATACCAAAGCAGTGGAAATGGGTAACATTCAGTGCATCAAAAACAAATGCTTGTATCCATATTTTTATTTATTTATTTTTATTTATTTATTTTTTGCTTTCTTTTTGTATTATTAATTAAAGTAGTCTTGCAAAAAGCAGAGACATTATGAGTCTCCATTAAGGTTTCGAGAAAATCGATTCAAAATCAAATCACCGCCTATTCATTGCAAGTGATGTTTCATATAAACGAAATTTGCTTTTATTATTCATTCAAATTGACTTAAATCTATTCTTTCATAAATATTCTCTTTCACTCCAATACGAATATTTAATTCAGGGATCAAGCTGCCGTAGATCTAAATCATCGATATTATATAATATAAATAGATAACACTCCCAAATATTGCGAATGGATGTTTTGCATGCCTGACGGCGCCATAGGTTCAAATATAAGCACGACTCTGCTATTAACGTGCGTCCACAAACCAATGCCCGACATTCTCCATCAAATATCTAGAACACCTTACTTTTCAAATGTCCTGAATCTATGCATGCGGTCTTATATTACTAGTGACCAAAAGGTTTTGTTAAATAGTTATGTGGTAGCGTGTAGTTTTTCTAAAGCGGCGAATTTCTTTGATGTTTTATTATTATTATTATTATTATTATTATTATTATTATTATTATTATTATTATTATTATTATTATTATTATTATTATTAAGCACATTCAGGTGTCAGCCTTTAAAATATTTACAGTAATTGACAAGTTCTGATCCCATTTCAGGGGCATCTCTTAGAATGAGTTTCAATAGAAACAGTCTTTTCATCCACCGTAAAAATGATCTTTCACTGAGTCCATGAGCATGTTGTGTTCGTTTAGTGGGATTCGGAATATTATAACAAAGTCGTCCTTTTTGGGCTTCTCTTGAGAAGTATTTAATGAAAAAGATATCTTGTAACGTTTTGAAGAGTAAGGAACTTAAACTTCATTGTGATCAAAAGGTCTGATTTCAAATTACAGTTTGAAAGAATAATTACGGGCTGATGTTATATGCAAACAACGCCGCTGTCAGAAATATGAGACAAAATGTTCATGATAATCGTGACACAAGCTTCGGAACTAAATTGAGTTCATCTCAAATGCAGGAAGTGTGCAAAACGTGAGTTTTACTGTAGTATTTTGGATCACTTTCTTGACTTGAGCAACATCTACCTTCAGAGATCTATATTTTTGTTCCTTTTGAGGCAAAGAAGACCCCAAGTAAAACTCCTAAAATGTAAGCCTATGACATCAAGTCCTTTTATATACATGTAGAACACAAAGAAGCGGACAGTTTTCTGTATATTTACAAAGACAAAAAAATTGATCCTTTTAAGCCATCATGCATAACTTCGAAACAAATGAGTCCGTATTTATAAAGCTCTTCAAAGTTCGGCAAATGTTTGTGGACAGTCTATAACTATTTACAAAATATCAATAATGGTTTAGTACCGTCACATCACGATAGTATTAGAACTTAGTAATGGATCTCCTAATTTACTTTTTAAAAGTATTATGAATAAATCTATAACATAGAGTGAAAAAAAAGACAGCGACATCATCTTATAACACTTTAGACGCGAAGCATGGGGGGGCAGATATTTTTGGGACAGATAGTTGTTGATAATAATAGTAATATGGCTGCGCCCATTCCATTGAAGCAACGCTCTTTCGACCGTAAGCTTGATCTATAGTTAATAGTATGTATATCGATGATCTAAATTTTCCGATGGTGGTGATTATATTTTGCATTCGGATAGTTTACTCAGCGTGTCGCTGTCTTCTCAAAATACGTTGTACTAATAGTTGATTGTTTGAAGTCAATAGAAGTATTTCAATCAGCTGAAAAACTGTATTAAATCAATGTATGGATGATTTCTCGACGCATTCTTTTATTTTAGAAAGAAAAAGGAAAGGAGAGAACCATGATACGCGGCATAGACACGAAGCCTTTTTAAGCAATAATTAGTAATCAATAATGAAGTAATATTTACATTTTGATTTTCTGCCCACGAGGATTCGTACTCCTCATCCACCCATCCACTCTCCTCCCATCTCTCTCTCTTTCTCTCTCTCTCTCTCTCTCTCTCTCTCTCTCTCTCTCTCTCTCTCTCTCACACACTCTCTCTCTCTATCTATCTATCTATCTATCTCTCTCTCACACACACACACACACGCGCGCGCGCGCACACGCACACACACACATACATACACACAAACACACCCACGCACAGTTACAGTTTTTCTCCTGTGGATATTATTGATATTTCTTTTAATTGAAAAATGAAGATTTGATTCCTTTTTTACTTTTATTATCGTCTGATCTATTTTTAGATATTTTTCCATCTCTGGTTTATTGTTTTTGTTCTGCTTTGTTGTTTGTTGGGGGATTATCTGGAGCGTGGTTTGTTGCTTTGTGTTTTTGTTGAAATCCTTTTGTTGTTATATTTTGTTGTTGTTGTTTCGTTTTTTGAAGGATTGTATTTGTTGGGTTTGTTTGTTTCTCTGTCGTTTGTGTTTTTTGTGTTCTTTGTTTGTTTGTTTCTTTTTCTTTTTCTTTTTTTTTTTTTCATTCTTCAATAGTCGTTAAAGAATCAACTATTATTTCAATACTAGTAATTAATGTGAGAATCTTTAATCAACATTCATAACATTATATTAATCTGTACTCCCGCAAGTGAAATAATATGAAACAGCTAAAAATCAAGTACATTTATCAGAATATAATATTATCATTCTGTTTGAAAGAAAAACGAGGAAGAAATAAATTTAATGAATAAAGTAAAAAATCTTAAAGCTAGATAAAAGGAAACAAAACATATAACAACAAAAAATTAAAGCAAAAATACCTGTTCATTTAACATCTGACTTGTGCTTAACTGCTCTGATAAGTTAAAAGTGAAAAATGAAATGTTATTTTTTCAAACAGCAAAAAAAAATAATTCATTGCTGAATGCTGAAATCTTGAACTGAAATTTGACCATCGTCGAATAATCAAATTATGACTCATAATCGATAGTTTTGATATATAATTGATGTGGAACTTATATATGTATGATTGTGATGATTATTTAACCAGATCATGTAATAATATTAGTTATAAATGTCCATGTACAATTTCATCATTCACCATGTTTACACACGATCCTCTTTTTATGCCATACGTGTATGTTCGATATAATCCCTTTCAAGGCACTTGGTTATTGGGTACATTTCTAGATTTATATCTTCATAGCATTTAAAGGCATTTGGTTCCTCCTATATCGCACTTAATCCTGATAAGATAGATAGGATAATTGCTAAGAGAAGCACCCTTATTGTTGGAATCCGTAAATGAAGCGTTATTTATAGTCCTCGTGCTTTCTTCTTTTGGGTTTTGCACGACTGAACCATTATAATTTTTTTAATCTAAAAAAAGAAAAATAAGTTAAAGAGCTCATCTATATAGCACCCTACCCGAGGAACCTCTCCTCTGTAGGCGCATTACAATGATTTTCAATTTCCCCCCGGCTGCCCAACTGCAACACAGAACACATAGGACAAGACTGGCAGCTTGTTAGGCGTAATTAGAATTTTCGGACACGGACAACGCTGTCTTAACGGCCAGGTACTCATTCACACCTGAGTTAACTTAGGTAGATGGGACAAAGTGTCTTACCTAAGGAAACACCGCCAATGACCAATGGCTATCGAGAAAATGTGTATCTAACAGGATACGATCCTACCAAGTTACCCAGGGACGACGGGGGCCGGTGAGTGGAGCCGCTTGAGTTTCTCGTGTTCGAACTGTGTTAACCACTGAGCCACTGACGCCCCCGTCTAAAAGGAAAGGAAAGAATTGAAGAAGAGAGAAATATGTCAGCATTTATTTTATTTATTTTAAATCTTATATTAAATAAATGCAAGAAAGAAAGAAAATGAAAAGAAAAATAATTGTATTACAAATGATCACCAGCAAAGAGAAGCATCAGTAGGAGCTGGGATTAAAATTTGTTTGCTGCAGATTACGGTATTTCTCTGACATAATCCTAAGGAAAAGTATTGCGCAATGGACAATTTTGATTAGAATGTCCTCAATTATGGAGCATGTAAATCAATTGGTTAATAGTTAATAAATATAAGCTGTTTACAAAACTACTCTCTCTTCATGAAAGCTCTATTAGGATTATTGTTCATACCATAAAGAGACTGAAATAGTTAGTTAATAATCTCAATTGAGTTCTATTTTACCCTTGAAGAGTAATTCATTCAAATCATCATCTTCTCACGCAGTTCCCAGTCAAATCTGCCATACCAGATACCTGGAACCAGGGTGAAACTATTATTGGGTTCATGTTCTTGACGGCGCAATTACCGAGATGTATATTTGCTCTCTGTCTCCCGACAGACAACACAATGGCATGACAATTCATGACATGACAAGAATCAAGCAATTCCTTCCTTTTATACAAAAAGTGATCAGTTCGATCACATGGCAGATTTATTTTCGAAAGATTAGTTCCAGTTATAAACTTCCTGAATCTATTAACGTTAACCAAACGTCATTAACTCGTAGTGTTCATCAAGAGATGGTCATTATTAGCTGGGATGTGCCAAAAATATTACTGATGTCAAGTGGCTTACCCAAAATGATATATTTTCGAAAGATCAGTTCCAGTTAACAATTTCCTGAATCTATGAACGTTAACCAAACGTCATTAACTCGTAGTGTTCATCAAGAGCTGATGGTCATTGTTAGCTGAGATGTGCCAAAAATATTACTGTTGTCACGTGACTTACCCAAAATGTTGAGATTATTATTAAAGGTAAAATCTTGAGAAGTGAAAAATGTTTGATCGGCAATCTCAGTGATTGGACATTTAGTTAGCCCACCCTATTTTCAAGAGAATCGCTTTCCGCTTATATCTTTGGTGAGTGAATGAGAGGTTTTAAGAAATTTGAGTTTGTTATTGTCATATCGTTACTTGTGACTGACAGCCCTTCTGGGCTTGGTAACAGTTTGGTTGTCAAAAAAAAAAACAACCTTTAATTATGATTATGACCATAGAAAACTAAATTTCGATAATAAAAAAGAAAATGAAAAGAAACTGGTCGAAATATAGCATTTATTTTCCTGCACTTTTGGGGAATAATAGGAATTTGTCAGTAAAAATTTGTTGTCTTGCAAATAATTGGCGTCATAATTATAATTATGATGCCAATTGTTTATGTTATGCGCTGTATTATGACGCTAATTGTCACAATGATATTATGATAAAATGAAACCAATCATCAACTCTTCTTCTATGGAAAACTAAAAAGTGAACCATCCAAACAACGACGCTCCAATGTATTACATCGACCATGGGTGGTTTTCAGTTCCGTGACCGACCACCACTACTCTAGACACTTTAAGCTTTTGAGTTTTCCTTTATCGATTTTATAATTGCATCCCATTTCCCTCCACGAATACCAGGATGACAATTATAATGATGACGATGATAGTAATACTGTGGTATGATTTTTGTATTTGGGCACATGGCGTGGCCATCTTGATCCACATGAAGCATTTCTTTAAAGCGCTACATCGTAATTATTAATAACACAACTCTATGGAGTAAACTAAGATAGTTCTTGATGTAGTAATCGATTTTCAAAATTGGACTTTCTATGGCATATCGTTTCATGACAGACTGAAGATAATTTTAATTTCCATTGGCCTTCACTGAAGCCTGGGTATCTTTGTCAATAAATTTTGATGTATCTGCTTGTTTTGATCGGTTTTTTGTGTGTGATTGTGAGTGTATAATTTTACTTTTTACTTTTTGCTTGTGGTTTTATTTTTTTCTCTAATTTTTGTCTTGCTTTGTTTTATGATTCCGCACATGATAATTTGGGGTTTTTTGGTTAAGTTATTCGGTATTGTTGATCTTTTTCTCTATTGTAAAATTGTAAAACTAAAATTTCACGAGCATTGCAGGCAATTTTATATTCGATTCTAGCCCTAACCGGCAGCCAACTAATATGCTATTTTATCAATCGGTTTCGATACAAGATTTACATTAAACGGGGTTAAAGTTAAAATAAGAATCAAGGTAGATCTAATTCTTTCCATTGGATTATATGTCTTTAGTTGTTGTTGTTTTTTTTTCAAAAGAAAGAAATATATAGGAGAAATTCGACACAAATTCATTTGGCGACAATTGATGAAAACACTGTACAAGAAACTAGTTCTAACGTCACTTCCACATATTTTGCATTATGTTTTCGTCAATATGTTTCTGGAGCAATTTAGACGCGTAAGCAACATTTTAGGCCAAATAATGGAGTTTTGACACTTAATTTCTCACAAGAGAAGATTTCTAAGAAGTAGATTGTCTTTCGCTACATTATTGTTATGAAATCCATCTAAGCGTAATTACCCATTAAAAAAGTAGACATACGTCAGCTCAGGCGATTGTAATAAAGGACCACTACTCCAACTCTAAGTATACGTTTGGGTTATTTTAGTTCTGTTGAACAAGTTTGTCCAAATGTTTCAGTTAAAAGCTAGTATTGTGTGGACTTCATTGTAGGATGTCATCTCCCCTACTGTAATTATTCTGCTGTCATCATTCCAGATTACTAGTTGTTGAAGATGGATTAAAAGCTATACCGAAAAGCTGTTAGTGCGATGGAAAATTACTGTATAAGTGTTTTAAACATATACAATAATGTATCATATTGGCCTATACGAATAATTCTTATAAAAGAGAAGCTAGGACGTTAGATAATTCTTCATAAGATATTCAATCTATCATAATTATGCGGAGAGATGAATAGCATACTACGCTCGAAGCAATCGTATCGTGATAAAAACAAAAACAAAAACCTAAAATGAAACCCACGTTCCCATAATTCACCACACCTTGCTCCGCCTACTCCATTAGCCAAACGGACCTATCAGATGCTGTCAGGGCGGACCAACCTTTGTGCGTGCATCACGCAAACAGCATCACTTTCCACCGTTGTTTTTGCCTGGTTGACACGTTTCCGCCCGTGTGGTCGGAGTCGAGACTTTTCAGACACCCGTTCACTCTTTGACATTGTAATCCGGTCACGTGGCTTTTAGAACCGGATTCGCCTTTGTTACCATTCTTCCAAATCTTATGCCATTTTGTTGGTGTGTTTCCTTCATCTTTCTGTTCTTGTCATAGCTGGCTTCAATGTCAGCTGGGTAAATTAAGTTCATGTCCAAGCAACAGAATTGACCACCTTTAAGGCTGTAGCCCCAGAAATGATTTCGTTTTCTTATAAACATTCTGATGGAGCGGAATTTTCAAAATTCCACTGGGAGTCCAGAAAAAAGACACGTTGGACAAGCAATTTTTCTTAACCAACAAAATTCGTCAAGCTTCCATAAAACTTTCTCTCAGGAAAACGTTTCCAAATGAATATTTATTGTTTACTGAGGTAGATCTACATTGTTCTACATAATTCTATATAATCTACATAATTGATATAAAAACGAACGAAGCAGGAGTGTATCACTATAATCACTACAGATAATGTATTTTAAAACGTATTTTGGTGGATTACACCAAAGTCAGAAAGGAGAATGAGTGGTTTGTTTTGGGAGTGCCATATCTAAGCGTTAAAATTTTATTTTTTCAATATGCTTTTATGATGTTTAGGGAATGACGTTTAGCTTATCTTAAATCTATTACTTGAATTTTAAAGTTTAGTCCTATACACAATGTACTGGCTTAAACCAACTAATCATTATATTATATAATTCTTATTTATTTTTCACATCGACATAACATGCATAGATCCCACTTTCTGTCTTTGCTAGTGTGATCCACAGCGCAGCGCATATTATGTATTCGAAATATGCGTGCCAGAGTTTGAGGATTTAAAAGTACATTGGAATTAACTTAGTAAATATTCAAATAACAATGTTGGTTAAATAATTTAAAAGTTTTCAGAAAGAGGTTTCAATAATATAATACTGAAGCAAAGTTATCAAAACCTCAAAAGCGCATTTAGAACCTTTCGTTGTGGAACTCTAACAATAACTTAGCCTTCAATATTGCAACGGATATTAATAGAATGGTTATTATTAGAATAATAATTGTTTGAGATTTTGACACAAAATTATCTCAATAATTAAAACAAATTCAAATTTAGAGACATTTTTGAAAAGGGTTAAATATTTATTAACTTCAATTTTAAGAAAGATGCTTCATTCATTTTCCGTAAAGCTGCAATGAACTCCGTCGTAATCTGTCAGTGAAATTTAACGAAACTTTTCTGACCAAGTCTCTGTCAATTCCTTGCACTTCTCGAATTATGTTATTTCTTTACTAGTCTTTGTTGAGGGGAACAGGATCACGATACACTTGATCCTTAAGCTAGTCTTTGTTGAGGGGAACAGGATCACGATACACTTGATCCTTAAGCTAGTCTTTGTTGAGGGGAACAGGATCAC